>JAOWAN010077261.1:0-10783 GCA_028566635.1 Lobelia cardinalis
AATTAATGCAGTAATTAATGTGATATGTATGCTCTTTTTATTGTATTCCATGCTCTTTTAAATCACATTAATTATGGGATTTATTCTCTCACCGAAAATCAAGGCAGAAATTAATGGATGGTTTTGGGTTAAGAAAACCTCAAATCTCACTCTTAGCTATCACTTGCTTTTTATGGAGAGTCAGATATACATGCTAAGGAGGCGTTTAATATTAGGAGCGCCTATTCGCTTAAAATAATTTGTTTTCTGCTGAAGTAAAAAAAAAAAAGAGGAGAGAGTAGAGGAGAGAGAAAGAGAGTGAGAGAGAAGAAGGGGGTAAGAAATAAAGAGAGGAGACAGTCTTGTTTTCTGTCAAAGTAAAAAAAAATAGAGAAGAGGGAGGAGAGTAGAGGATAGAGATAGAGATAGGGGGATACTGTGGAATAAGAGTATGTGTGTTAAAATAATGTTTTTTATATAGGATATAAATATAACGATAGTAGATGAAAGTGATAATTTTAGATGGTGATATAAGAGTATGATATTTGATTTGTAATCGCATATCCTCCGTATATTTTATATTTTCATGTACCACCAAGATAGACTTGTGATCCAGCCCTAAATAACATAAATTAACCGAACCAAATTGAAATACGAAAATAGTATGATTAAGAAATTTTAGACTTTCGATTTTTCCGAGTTATCCATTATGTTGAATAATCAATCTTAACTATAAGTGATATGGTGATGTTTATTGATCAGGAACACGAATTCAATCTACTTTTGCTAACAACCGGTAAGTAGCCAATATCTTATTGTATTAATCTAAATTGATTATATCTATAATTAGTACAAAGATTCATTAACTTAATGTTCAAGTTCTCATTCAACCATCTCACGTGTAACAAGTTGTCGACCCTTTAGACAATCTTACGTTCATTTTCATTTTTACTTATCATTTTTTTTTGCTATTTAATCTCAATTTTTTTTTCTTCATTTATCCAATTTTTAATATAATTGTTATAAAAAAATTAAGAATGTGCTCAGAAGGATGACTTTTGTATCTTTTTTATTTTTATTTGTGTTTCATGTTTATTTTGTATGAATTTTTATTTTCAAAGAGTTTTACAATTTTGCACTCCAAAATTTAAACATGTATTGATGGAGATAGAACGAGAGAGTATTAAAGGTAATTTTGATAGAATATAAAGGTAATTATAGAGATATATAAAAAATAAAAAAGAGAAAAATATGTCTTTAAAACTTACCAAATAAATGAATTTTTTAACTTTTAACTAATAATATGTTAAAAAAAAATTAATTTCCAAACGAATCCTAAATAAATGCTAAATAATCAGGAAAAAAATGGGCGTATTCAATCGCGGAAAATTATATAGAGCACCTGGTGGCTGGTGCTCTTATTAAGAGCATCTTTTAAGCAATTGAAACACACTCCTACAACTACGTGCGTGAGAGGACTTGTTAAAAATACACGCAGTAATAATTTCGTGATTTTAAGGAATCAATTATAATTGACTCATTACGTAATTGATTAATGTTCATTTCATCAATTTTTAATGTTCAATATTTTTAACGATGGATTCATTTCTTATAACATGCTTCTATAAATGATTCCCTAATTTATAAAAGTTGTTATATGATCCTTGATCTCAACGCATATTTATTCATTATTGCTTAATGTTTATTTATTTCAATGATGAATTCATTTCTTATAATATGTACGTAAAAAAAAATGCTCATGTATTCATTTTATCAAGGGTTAAATAGGAATGATCTCCCAGTGTAATTCGTGATTTTGGGAGTGCCCCACTGCGAGATTTTTCGTAAGAATTCACCTACCCCTGTTTACACGGTTAGTCGAACATCAGATTTTGCTAACGAATCCCCACAAAATGACTAAAATACCCCTATGAGATATACATGATATAATATTAAGATTAATTATATAATATATGATATGATATATTATATAATATTAAGAAATCTATAAAAAATTAAAAAATATATATATAACTCCTCATTCATTATAAAAAAATATAGATTTTAAAAAATCTATAAAAAATTAAAAATATATATATAAAAATTAACAAATATATTTTAAAAATTATCTAATTAATCTTAATATTATATGCATTAGTTACAAATAAATAATTACCTAACCGTAATTAAGAATAAGTAATTATATCCTACTTTAATTAAAAATTAGATATTAATTAAAAATATTAATCATATATCACCTTAATTAAAAAATAAAAAATATATATAACTCCTCATTCATTATTCAAATTAATTTTTAATATTATAATAAATAATATTTCTAATCATTTTCATCTTATACATTAATTAATTAATCCTAACAAATTGAATTATCCAAATATTTTAATTAGTAATACTAATGAATTCAGAATATTTATTAACCCTCTTCTTCCCCCTTCCCCCGACCAGAGACTCCCCCCCCCCCCACCTCCCACCTCCCCAAAATCACCACCAAATCCCTTACTTGGGTTTCTTCATTGTCGATTTGGGTCTCTCAGTTGAATTTCTTCATTATCGATTTGAGTAACTTGTTTCTTTTGGTTTTGCCATGTTGGGTTTCTTCATTGTTGATGGGGCTGACATAGCTCATCTCAGGTTGCTCGATTTGGCGTTCCAGGCGAGCTGTCGATCCACAAATTCTCTCTCTCTCTCTCTCTCTCTCTCTCTCTCTCTCTCTCTCTCTCTCTCTCTATATATATATATATATATATATCGCACTCTTTCTCTCGTTTGGATCCAGATCTGATGTTTCTCCCATTTTCGGTCTCAGATCTGGGTTGAATATTTAGATTTGGGTGTGGTGATGACGTAAACAAATTATTTCAGCAACTTTTATGAGAGAAGCGACGGGGATTGATTTTGGAGAAAAAAACTGAAGATAAATTGGTTGTGGAGGAGAAAATAAGTATGCTAGTAGGGGTGTAAATTTGTGATCCGATTAAACCCGTGGGTTTATAAAATTTGTAAAATTAACTTATTTAAGTGTGTGATAATTAATAAATTTAAATATATTTAGTAAGTTAATGTCAAATAGATTCAAATTTAATGATTATAACTCACTTAGATAAGTTAATTTTAAAAAATTTATAAACCACGAGTTTAATCGATTCACAAATTACCACCCCTATATGCTAGTATGGAAGAGGAGCCTAAAAGAATCTTGAAATTGGTGTTTGGAGAGGGTATAAGGTTCGGAAAGGTTCCTTTTAATTGCAGTATTTTAAAATTGTACAAGATCGATTTTCTTGTTCGAAAGCTTTTCTTATAAAATAAAAGGGATCAGGAGGGATCATGATCAAGATCCATTCTTTGGGAAGGTTGCAAGGAAAGAAGGGAGTACAAATGGAGGGGGCTCACATTGCATCGATGATTGGATCATCCAGTTTGTGGAGCTGTTCAAGAACTATGTGGGATTTAATTCAGATGTATATCTGGATCTTCATGAGCTCCGAATGAAGGTCTATTCAGAAGCTATGGAGGATGCAGTTAGTATGAGATTTTATTCGCAAAGTTTTGTATTTTTACTCTAAATCTTGAATGTTCATGGAGTTTTGAACTTTTACTCTAAATTCTATTTCTGATCCTCTATTATCCCATGGGCAGTGACGATGTTAAATCTGGTGGCGAAAGTTGGTGGTTGATGGATGATGGAGGTTGCTGCATAAGTAAATGGGAAAAAAAAAAAAATCAAGTTCAGATCTAACAAGGGGTGTGATAATTTTTTTTTAATATTAGGAGCAGTATAGTCATTTGATCGTGAAATTTTGTCTCATTTCTCTCATTTCAGTCCTAAAATATGGATGAAACATTAACTTCGACTAAAATATGGATGCGACATTAACTTCGACTAACCGTGTAAATACAGGTAGGTGATAAATTACGAATTTTATAGGGAGGTCCTATTTAATCCTTTTATCAATACTTGCTGTTTATTTTTCAAAAGAGTGAATTAAGTTATAATTGCTCATAACAAATAATACCCCAAGTGGTTCATATATCACCTGTTCAATCACCCAACCCACTTTATTGTTTTTTAATCTACTTTATAACACAAGGCATGAATTTTACAACCAAGTGAATAGTAATTCAAATGAATAGCAAATTTTTGGAAAATGTGTGGGTGAGTGTATAGGGGAAAGGGGACAAAAAGTATATGTGGATGGATGTGTGTTGAAAAGAGAGATGGGTGATGGAAAAGTGGGGGACAAAAAATATGTGTAATTTTTTTATTTTTTGACTTAATTATTTTAAAAATATATATAAAATATACATATAATTATTTTTTTAATTAAAAATATTTAATTAAAATATACATATAATAATATATATTTTTTATAATTAAAAATATGCATATAATTATTTTTTATTTATAATAAAAAAATAATAAATCATCGAATATTATTGCGTCGTGTCCGACACGATCTTTTTATATAAGAAGAAAAAGAAGATTTAACCAAAGATCGGTGCCGTTCCATCAAACATAATCCAAAAACCCGGATAAGCCGTACTTTTCTAGAACTACCACCGTAAGAAAACAAACAGAAGGTCAACGACCCCGGGATTTTGACCATTAAAAAAAGTGTATTACTCCAAAACTACGAAAGACAATATCCCATTTCACTAAAGTTGTATAGAAGAATAATAATTTTCATGGTGCCCAGAGCCCATATTTTGCTGCTCATCCACCATCTCGTCGTCAACTAAATTCCCTTTCTAACCTCAACATCAACAACAAAAAAAACACTGGACTAACAAATTCTACCCTTCACAGCCAAAGGGCATACACGTCATTCTCACATTAGTTACACAATTGCATCAGCAGGAGGATAAAAAATCAGAAAGGAAAAAGAAAAATCCTAAAACTAGGTAATAGTATCAATCAAAGGGGTGTATGCTTCCTTACCATACACCACACCTGCAGCAGATCGTATCCTGTTTCCTAACAAATTCACAAACCCGAAAACCCGCTTTCACTGAATAGGTTTAACCGGCCGACTAATTGGGCCCGCCGGCGAGCGAAAAAACCCGGGAACAACCGGGTCATACACGCAGCAATGAAAGGCTGCCGTTTCCCCCTTCCTAACATTCGTACACTCCAAGCACACGACTCGACTTCTACTCCTCTCCGGAGCAGCATAAATCTCTTCCAGCTTCGGAAATGGATCTGAACCCAACCCGACACTATCCAAACTCGATCCGTACCCATAACCAGAATAGGAAACCATGTTCACATAATTCTCCCTCTGCATCCGTAAATCCCTGAACCGATCGTCATACGAATTATGATCAAAACCGGCAGGAAACCCCAAATCGTGATTATTCCGCCGCAGCAGCATCATCTTCTCCGCACCGCCGAATTCAAAATCCTCCTGGACCGTTGGTCTCCGTTGCCTGTCTCGTCGGGATCGCTTCAGCACGACGAGAAAGAAACAGTCCCTCTCGCGAGCAATCAACGCGAAGTTGACCCTTCCTGTGATCAAGATTTTGCGGCGCTCTGGTGATAACTTGGATTTCTTGCCGTCGACGAAGTAAATCGTGATGTTGTTGTATGATATGCCGATCATCTGGCTGACTTTAGACTGGAGGATCTTGAAATCCATTGATGGGTGGACTCCGATTTGGCCCACGTTAGATTCGCGCTCGCCGTCGTAGAAAATTAACGGAAATACCACAATTCCGTTTCTCTCCACCATTTCAAGGAACCCTAGAAACTACAATTACAATTCAAGGTGGAGGGTAATCGGGAAATTGAGGACTGGTTGGGGGAAAAGAAGAAGCTGTGAGCTCGAGGGGGAGGGGTTGGATAAATAGTGGGAAGAGGGCAAGAAAAGCTAATGGTATAGTGGGTGAATTAGGAAATAAAGTAAGGCGGTGGGGGGTAATTAGGTAAATTAAAATATGTTTATTTCGGGGTTTTGATAGGGTCAAGTTTAGAGACGGTGTACAGTTGTGTACAGTTGCTTGGGCGCCAATTAACTACAAAAATGTGTGTGGGGGTAAATAAAGTACTCCTCCCTAGTTACTAGTTACCCTTACCCACTGTTTGCCAGAATATTAATGTTTTGCTTTATTCTTTAATTATTTCACGCCCGTTTAGTTATAAGGTCAAATGCGTTTTTTAATACTCAGTTCTTTTTTCTACTTTTTTTTTTTTTTTTTAAGTAATCGAATATTTGAATTATGTTGCCGATATAAAGTTACGAACCATTTCCTAGCAAATTTTGCATTTATCATGTGAGAGATGAACATTTTTCTCTATCTGTTTTGCTTTTAAAACAAATTAAATTAGACTCCAAACAATATCTAGAAATATAGTAAAGACATATTTCTCTATCTTTTTTTTAATAACTCAACTAGTGTAAGTTCGTGCCCTCAAATTATATTTTCTTCTAAATTGAATATGATAAAATATTAATATAACAAATATTCACAATAAAATATGATAATTAATTTTAGATACATAATACAAATATATTTGTAAATTACAAATATTAGATCATTTTAACCGTTTAACGATTTATAGTGAAAATGTGAGTATGACACGATGTTTGAAGAAAAAAAAAATATTTTTTGCTCTTAATTTTATGTCGGAGCCACAATAATTAAAAGCATAGACTTTTGATCATACAATTCAGGGTAAAAGTTGTCCAGATTTGTTTAGGCTTGGGTCAGCAAGTTAATTTTTGATGGTTTGATTTTATTTTTTATAATGATTAAAGTGAAAAAGTAAGAAAAAGATAGAGAGATAATAGTGGAACCTATAAAAAATCAAAAATTAAAAATGATGATAAAACGACTTGATTTTTTGTAGCGTTTTGAGCAACTTACGAGGAAGATGACTAATGATCGTTAAATAACTCAAAAGAATTGTAAGGACTAAACGTGCAAGAAAGAAAGGAAGAAGAGTTATTGGTCCTAAAGCTGTTCATAAATTGAGCTCATTTATACTATAAACTAGTAAATTTTAAATTAATTTTCGTATTTTTTCACACTATTTAAATTAAATAGATATTTAAAATTAAAGAAGAAATATTTAAAAGTGATAAAATTATTTAACATAAAAAATATGTATATAATTTTACATAATAATTAAGTCAAATAAAAAAATTACATATAAAATATAACATTTTAATATCTCTCACTCTTCCCAACACACACTCACTTTTTCCCAAATTCAACCCCACCCACACAAAAATCCTCATCACCCATCTCTCTCTTCCCAACACACTTTACAACACATAAACACTAATCCCAACTCCTCGCTCAAAATTTGTGCATGAATAGTACTATTTATTTGACCTGGGCCCCACGCCTTAACTTATAGTATAAATTTTTGATATGTTTGAGCTAAAATATTTATCTCTTAAAAAATTTCTAAATAAAGTAGTCTTAAATTATGTGAGTAATAAGACATTATAGCAATGGATTCAAGTAAAATATCGAACTCTTATGCTTTATTTTCACTTCATAAAAGAAAAACTCTTAAAGCGAGAACTCATTTTGGAACAATCTAAAATATAATAGTGAATATGTAAATTAAAACGGAGGGAGTACTACTACTCTTCTTACATGATTAAATGTCTAACACATTTTTAAATTTACTATAAATTTGTATATTATTTTAAAGAGAAAGTGTTAACAAAAAATTTTAATTCATAAAATTATAATTGTTGGACATCACAGAATTATAAAAGGATGATGCAAAATTTATCATCGCTCAACACATCATTATTAGCAACTTTATTCGATGAATTTTTTCTAGCATAACTGAAAATAGAAAACAAGAAAAGATATATCCTATTCGATGGTAAATAGATGTCTCTTTATTTCTTTCCCAGTGAATTTTAGTGAGTATCTATTTGCAATTAGTTTAATTTAAAATTCATTGTGTAAGATATCCTACATAAATTTACCCCTTTTGTTTATTATTTTTCATTCTCCTTATTTTAATGAGGATTATTAATGGTTTTCTAATTACTTTCAACGTGACTCAAACTCGTAATATATCGAAAACAGATGAAGCGTTTTACCACTACATGCTGCACCTCGTTGTTTCTACTAATTTTTTTACGGGTCCTTATAAAAGTTGTTCCTTCATAGATTTTTTTTTTGTTATTAGATATGATCAAATAATGAATCCAAATATATATATATATATAATATTATGTTCATAATTTATAATTTTTATTATATTTTTTTAAAATGAGCATTTTTAGCCCCAAGTGCTTAAAAGGTGATAATAATTTGCGTTATTTTGGACGGAAGGAGTACAATTTACAGCGCTAAAATTGTGCCATGTCTCATCTTGTTCCGTTTCCCATTTCTAAAATGCTCCGATTCATCGGGTATGCTGTTTTAACAAGGTGGGCATATCGAGGAAGACTGGAATCGTTAAAATTTTATTCTCATTTTCCACTTTTTCTCTCTTTTGTTCTTATAATTTCTATTTTTTTTTTAATTTTTACTTTTATGATCAATACAAAAGTTTAAATAATTTAATATGTTGTTGTTGAAAACGACGTAGTATCATTTTGCCCACTATTATTAGCATTAATTGGAAAGCGGGAATTGCTTAATTTAAGCCTTGGAGTTAGCTCCATAATTACTCAAGAGTCAAGTAATTACTACTACTATAATTATTGAAAATTTCCATAAACATTTCCAAGATACAAATAGTCAAGAACAATACTCCCTCCCGTAATAGATGACCTTTTAAAAAATAAAAATTGTCCTAAAATAATTGTCCTTTCAGACATTTATATTATATTTTTCCAAAATTACCCTTATATCCCAATTGATTGTATGGGAATATTAAGATATTTATTAGCTGAAGTAATGTAGATTGAGAACAAATTTAATGGACTGGAGTAAATGAAACGATTTTTGAGAAAAAGTTTAATGAAAAAGAATTTGATGAGACATTAGATATGTGTGGTATAAAATTAATTAAAGAGTAAAAATAAAAAATTATATAATATTAAAATAATTCTTAATTTTTATAATCAATCTTAAAAGGTCCTTCATCGCAGACGGAAGGACTAATAATATATTGAAAGTGCAATTTTACCAAATTAACAACCACCTTGATGTAAGTCTAATTTTGGACATAGCAAATCTTCATTTCGTTTATATTGATTAATGTGTCAGTGTCTGACGTGGCATTTTATTTCGTCGAATGTAATTCATTCGTACCATTCAACTTTGTTATCAAAGCTTCATTGTAATATTTTCACTCTTTTGATGTCAATTTCACGAGTCCGGATCTTCTGTCCCATTTGGTGTTCCATTCTCTGTCTCATCTTTCTAAAACTCCATCCTAACCCTTTAAAAGATGACCCTAAATTTTAAAATACTAGTTAATGGGATATGTGTCGGTGTTTAAGATAGGTGAGACAGAGGATGAGACACCAAATGGGACAGGAAATCTGAATTCCAATTTCACTTTCCATTTCCTTTGATTTCGCTGGCTTCACTATTAATTTCTCTTTATTTTTAATACATAAATTTTCTATATCTTTTAATAGTAGCAAATGTGCCCTAGCATTTTCATTCTTAACGAACCAAATTTCAACTCTAAGATATATATATATATATATATATATAGGAAAGTGATCAGCTACAAACCAAAAAAATCATATAAATGTGCGAGTCTATTGTATCTTAATACTTTTTTACTGTATCTTCGATAATTTTGTTGTATTTTGTAAAACAAATATCCAACAAAGGAATTTTTTTTAAAGAAAATCAACTAAAATATAATAAAAATATAGTAAGATATAACTGATTTGTAAATATACAACAAAATAACTAAGATACAATATATTAACGAAGATACAACAAAAATATAATAAGATACAATAACGTCTTACTAAAATACAACAAAAAAAAAAAGAGATACAACAAAATTAACGAAAATACAACAAAAATGTACTAATATTATTATTAAAATGATTTAAATATTGTTAAACATTTGATTATAATTATTGATTTAAAATTTTGTTAGTTAAAAAATTAATTAAATTTATTATTATTATTATAAATAAAAAGAAATAATTTTGTTTGATTGTGTAATTTTTAAATGCATTTACCCTCCTTAATTTATTTAGATAGAAAAATATTAAAATATCCATGAAAAATTCACATATTTGCACGCCAGTCATATTCCGTTAATTTTTGACAAAATTCTATCAAAATGACTAACTTTGCACAAAAGTGAAATTTAGGACATAACTTGCAATTCGGAATCGAAGGAACGTTTTGACAAACTCACAAAAATTTTAGAACCTAAAATGCAGTTAATCTTTTTTATCAAAAAATATTGATAATTTTCATTCAACAGATATGGATCAATTGTTAAGATAGCTTTGAGCGACATTAGCTCCAAGCTACAATGTCTTTTTTTCAAATATAAATCAAATAAGTTGAAATTATTATTTGCTTCCGAAACCAATTTTTATCATCATTCAATTTGAACATAAGTTTCTAGTATTTAGTAGCTAGGTATATCTACGATTATGCTAACGAGTGGATCACAAATTAGCATGTATATGCAGAGTACAAGGAACAGCACTATTAATTGGGGGCGATTCTATTATTGATGTAATATATTCCAAGGGTCGTAATTAATATTCATTTTGGGACGAACAAATATTGATCGCTCCCGTCTTGGCTGCGATCGGTGGGACCGTGGATCATCTTCTCCGTGCTCCAAATCTGAATTAAAAACATGAGAACACACGTGAGCTTG
>JAOWAN010077282.1:0-10781 GCA_028566635.1 Lobelia cardinalis
CAAAGCCTATTCTATAGGACTATAATTATATTTTGAGCCCAACATGCTTTGTAATTATTTTTGGGCTTTAAATTGAAAAATATCAATCACAATGTTAATGGGCTTCGGCAAACAGCCCATAACTCATTTCGGCCCAAACCGAAACCGAACCAGAACCGAACCAAAACCGAACGGTCCGGTTAAAATCGGTTCTATACAATTTAGCGCTTAAAGCCGAACCGAACCGAACCGGTTATATTAAACGGTTTGGTTCTTGGTTCTACCTTGGAACCGCACCGAACCGAACCGTGCCCACCCCTAAAAATTGGGTTGGAGATGCTCCGAAATGTCCCCAGTGACCAACGTTTATATCCGAAAGGACACATCTCTCCTTCTGCATGCCCGAGTTGTTCTTGAATATATGAATACACATCTTGATGATAAAACCCGCATTACACATAATTATTTCCACGAAATTCAACTAATGCATCAGAGGATAATTCCCATTCCAGCTGCCTAAAATCACATTACACCATTCAAAAACCAACCGGGAATCCGCCTTTTCGAGGGTCACTCACTGCTACAATCTGCCCCCCCAAAGGCGCAGAATCTATGTCTTGAACGATAAATTGGCAAATAGAACCCCCAACAAGGCTTTGTAGCTCATGGCCCTTTTTTAGCAGGGCTAGCCTTGTATCTGCAGGAACATCAAAGTGATCACCAGTGACGCTCGTCCAATTCTCGTATTGTAGAACATTAGGAATCAGCTGCAGAGTAATTAATTAAGAAACTCGATCATTGCAGGATCCAACGGGTTTACATATCCGAGGACGAGTTATAGCATATATGGTGTGCATACGCACGTACCTGATGATAAGACCTTGGAGCCATGACAGCTGAAAATGGATCCATTCCCTTGACAAAGTGGTTCAGAAACACTTCAGTTGTACCAGCAATTATCTTGGCTCCTCCACTCGCCCCGATTACTGCTTTCAAGTGTTCATCCTGTATTAGAAAAAGGGTCATCACTCATCAGGACAATTTTCAAGTAAACCACATTAGAAAATGAGAAAGTAGATAATGGTGTCACCTTAAGCACAATAGTAGGCGTCATGGAAGATAACGGTCTTTTCCCAGGGGAAATGAAATTGGCAGGCGCAGGTGGTGCTACGTTTGGGGTCATATTCATAGGCATCGAGAAATCATCCATTTCATTGTTCAGGGTTATCCCGGTACTAGGAGATAGGATTAGTGAACCAAAATATGAGTTCACAGTACAAGTCATGGAGACGGCATTATGCTCACTGTCTACAATGGATACGTGACTCGTACCATGATCCTGAATCTGGTTCCACCTGCAAAGGAAGCAAACATTCTGCTATAAATCAGTCTTCTTTGGTTTTTCAATCAGCTATATGTACAAAATGTATCTTGCTTACTTGCCACCATAATGACTGGGACTGAAAGTCATGTTATCATATATCGCCGCCTTCAACTCTTTTGCAAACTTAGGCGAGAGCATATCAGCTACGACGTCTTTCACATTAACAAAATCTGGATCACCAAGATTCATCCTCACAGCAAATACATGTTTCAGTGCTTCAATTTCTCGATGAGTACTAAGTGGACCAGAGCTTCGTAACTGATCTCCGTATTGAGCAAGAATGTTTAGCATCTGCTCAAGAATTCAAGAAACAATTTAATACAAGAAAAGGTGTGGCTTAAGTCTTGCAAATGTCATATAGAACTGCTGCAAGTGATGAATATCCCATGCATGTTCCAAACTTACAAGTATCATCGCGGCGCCACCTGAAGAAGGAGGTGGCATGCCGAGTATTGTAAGCCCTAAAACCTCAGAAGTTATTGGTTCTCTCACTTTAACTTCATACTGCTGCAAGTCTTTCATCGACAATATCCCTCCCATCTTTTTTACATCTCTTACCAAATGGAATCCAATTGATCCAGTATAGAATGCCTTTGGTCCGTACTCTGCAATTGCTTTCAGAGTCTTTGCTAGCTTCTTGTTGTAGCAGATAGTCCCTCGCAGCAAGAGAGTCCCATTCCTAGTGAAAATGGCACGAAGTCCTTTGTCTGCCTTAATGCCTGCTTCTGTTGCAATCATCTGCGTGTAGAGATAAGGAGAGATCTTGAACCCCTTTCGAGCAAGATTTTCAGCTGGCTTAACAAGTCTCTTCCAAGGGAGCTTTCCATACTGTTTCCAGGCTCTATGAAGGCCTGCAAGTTCCCCTGGAACTGCTATCGAGAGGGCACCACTAGATTTTCGAGAAGCATTTCCAGCATACATATTCTACAAGGAAATTTTAACAAGAAAGAATTACTTGGCAAAGTTTCTTCAGCAGATATCAGCTGTGAAATGCAAATGAGAAAGCCATTAATTAAAATTGGCTATTCCATAAGAACTAAGAAGAGTCTTCAAGTACCTGAGAAGCAAGGGAGGGAGCAGTTTCTCTCATATCAAACACTTGCGCCTTCCCATGGGCTGATTTAACAAGCATAAACGCGCCACCACCAAGGCCACTGGAAGCAGGGTTTACGACACCCAAGCATAATGCAGCAGCCACCGCTGCATCGACAGCATGACCTCCTTCATGAAGAACGTTTCTCCCAATCGTTGAACACCTGCCATCATCCGTTGCAATGGCACTATGACGCACTCTAATTACCTCACGTCTATAAGTTTCTGTATCCGCGTTTAGGCATGAAGTGAAACATACTAGCGACACAAACACAAACTTGAATACTTTCCTCACGATGACAACTACAAAAGGCATGGTAAATTCAGTTAGTTATCTAACCAAGAGTTAGAATTAGTTCCCGAGTTCAACAAGAGATGGTTATACAAAATTGACTACATCATGTAAGAGGGTTTACAGATTATCCGACAACTCCCATTAACAAGATCGATCCTTAATTGTGATCATACATCATTTCCAGAAAAAAAAAAAAAAAAGTTCAACAAGCAAACGAAAATATATGGACAGATCCCATATGTTTCCTTGGAATTTCAGGTCAATTCTGTATTTCGCAGAGTAGCTGGCTAGAGACCTGAATCATATGTTTGGTTTTATCGCTCAAAATATTTCTCGGTTACTCATTTGAAACAAGGGAGAAACTAAGAAAACACAGAGAAAATTAACAAATGGCAGAAATGTTATGTTGCTGAACGAACAGTACTTCTATTCTATGCTGCATGACATTGATCTTGTGCTGTAAGTACTCAAACTTTACTTCACAAAGCAAGTAATAATCTCACACAATCAATGTTCACCTCTAATAAGAATCCGGTAGTCGAGAAGGCATATTGCGAGGAGGGTACAAGAATATGCATTGACCTTGGTCAAACTGATCATCGGCATGCACCAGTAGGACGGAGACGGACTCACTCACTCAAAGTTAGGCCAATATATAACCTTTACAACAACTTAAACACGTCGTACAGCCGTATGCTAATTACGCTTGCTACTAGCAACAAAATAAGACCGACTATATATAAAAATCTATTCAAAAACAAGAATTACTACGCTAACTGTTACTGGTCAGATTAAAAAACTAGCTGCTGCTAGCAATATTTGCCAAGTATAAATCATAACGCTGCGCAAACCAGAATGCTTGTGAAGAAGAAGAAGACTCACATGTCAATGGCATGATGATATGCTTTCTTTTCTTGTTTTTTGTTTTTTTTTTTGCGTTGTACTTTAAAAAAAAAAAAAAAAAAAAAAAAAGAGATTGAGTGATCGGGTATAGCTTATTTGTACTTACTAAGTGCCGACAGTGGCCGGCCGACCTGATCATTTGTTGACTGAGGACCCAATGTAACTGCCAATTTTTTTTTCACATCCATCTATCTTGGACTAGTCCAGATATGATTGGATTGGAACATCACGTTTGTTTTATTATCCCGATTCATCCAGTTTAATTTGGACGTTGCGAGTAATGTTGCAGCTAAAAACCAAGAAATTTGCAACTGGTCCATACTCCAATTGCTGAGCTGTGCGTGGTACTGGCGCCAAATGCGCCGAGGCCAAACAGTTGACTTGTGGTTGATATCTTCGAATTGCTCACCACAAGAACTTGATTAAGCCTGAGCTTGATAGTAAAAGATGGGCTCGTATATATCAGCCATAGACCCCAGTGTTACATGAGGTAGTCTAGAACCATGTCCTAGAAGAAGATGGAGATGACCGATTGATTACATGGGGAATGGACCAACAATTGACGCTGAAAAAATAAACCATAGTAGCAATGTAATGGACCACTCTCATGGACAACATTCACATCAAGTTCCACCGACATACTTAATGTCCAGAAACCAACTTCATTAGGGATCACCATAAGTTCAGTAACATTCAACCAAAAAAAAAAAAAGAAAAAAAACCCTACTATTACCTCCATGTCAAGAAAAAAGAAAAAAAAACCCTACTACTATGACAATTTCCATGCTGCTCCAGAAAATAATGTAAGGTATGTTGCAATACAAGCTTGATAAGGCTCATCATTGAAGTTGAAACCCAATACTTATTCACATGCATATCTTGAAGTAACATGATATAATGATAGAAGCACAAAAGCTTCAAGCCCATTAGCAGATTTCCATTCCCCCTCAACCAATTTTTCACATGAAACCTTTATGTTTCTCTAGCAATACAGTGACCGGGTCTCAAAAGAATATAATTGCACATACAACCCGAAATACTCCTAAGAATGTTCCGTACACGATGGGAAGAGGTTTGCTAAGGGCATCTTCTCTACTCGGAAAAATACATGCCTTATCTGCTCAAGTCCTGTATAAAAACATCTTTACAAGATCAAAAAGCGGATCCAGTGTTCTTAGTCTTTCCGAGCATCACATCTTTCGCTTCATTGATTTTGGAAGCAAGGTAATGACTACCGCCTGCATCTGGATGGTTAGCAACCATCACCCTTCTATGTGCTTCCCTGACCTTATCAGCTGCAATACTTTCCCTGTAAAGTAATTAGGATTCAGAAATGCTAGAATAGGTTGAGGAGAAGAATAGGAAGCTCCGGTTTACCATTACACCTGATCATGCTTTTGTCTTGACTTCTCCAAGTTACTAAAATAGGTAATGTTACAAATAAAAGATCCTGTATATCCTCATTTTAATTCTTTCATATATTAACAAGAAAGCATGAACCAAATGAAATCCGCAAGCAGGCGTCACTTAAGCTAGTTGTAAATTGTGACTACCTAATGCAGAAAGAAGCTTCCGTGCATTGTGAAAAACCATGGCTTAGTTTCATCATGGAAATTGTACCGTATCCCGAAAATAGTATATCAAGTTCGCTCCCCACTTATGTTCCAAGTATGTGATTGGTTAGACCCTGGCCCCACCGTTTTTAGTTTTGTGATGTCCAACCAATCAAACTTGACATAGAACTTGAGATGCAAATTTTACTTTTTTTGTTTTTGGAGAAGTTAGCAGTACTCAAATGAAATTATGCACTGTTATATTTCTCCTGTGTTGTATATGTACATATGAAAATAGCCAAGTTGGACTAGTGACAGATTACTGATAGTTGTTCTACAAACAGCACAGATCTAAACTCAACCATGAAAACTGAATACCAAATTTCAGTTAAAAAGTTTCTGATGGAGTACCTTACTCCAAGAATAAGAGCTGCTTCCCTTTTTGTCATCTGCTGTTGGAAACCGCCTTCGTAAAATTTGCGTAGTCTAGCTGTTGGTGGTCTAGCCTTGAATGCATTCCAAGCTTGAATTCCATATCTACCAGCATAAGCAGCAGCAGCAATTGCAACTCCTGCTACGATTGGAGTAGCCTGAACACATTTCAGATTTAGATTAACCGATGGATCATTGCAATACTTTTCAATATAGACCATATAGGAATCAAACTTAGAACAGATGCAACTTTTGAAGGCCCTAATACAAAATGGACAGAAAAAGAATACAAAATTGATAGCGTATTACATAATCCAATGCTTTACTTAAGAAGCCAGCTTCTAGTAATGAAATAGAGTATGCTTCATCTGATACCATACGAAAAACGGCATTCAAAGATCCTTCACAAGAAGCCAAGAAACAAAGGTCTAACAAACAAAATATGTACACATTGAGCATCATAACTCGTCATTCATGTGACAAAGTGGAAACATTTGGCGTAAGTTCACAATGGATGTGCATACCTAACCTTGTAGTTTATCCTTAGAAAATTCCAAATAGTTCGCACCCCCAAGTTTTTTTTAAGCAATTCCTGGGTCCACTGTTGATTGATTTGGACAGTCTTAACTATTTAGAGCTGATTTTGGAGGCACAGGAAATAGCATTCATGACTAGCAGGGACACACGTAAAGGACCTCCGGAACAGAAATGGTTTGTTTATAGCTCATAGACACAAACTTGAGGGCGTAAAGCATCATGAGATAAGGATCACATCTTAATTGAAAGTTTCCAAAATTGAAAAAGAACAAATCTAGCCTTTTCAGGTTGCCTTGGTGTAAAGCACTAAAGCTTCAATCCATTAGTTCCTAAATCCTAAAACAGCTAAATGCATAGCAACTAAAAGTAATCAAGAAGTTAAAGAACACTAGATGAGGATCAAAAGTTCAATAATTGATTGCTCTAAATTGCTGGTATACTTTCTGATAAAAATTTGATCCATAAGAAAATAACAGAAGAACCTACCATCAATCCCTGTCTCATACTTCTGAAGCAGCCTACATGAATCCAATGCCTCAAGTGTTAGAAGAACATCCAGGAAGGGAAGATGATAAACTACCTCCTCCACCTAAATATGTTTATATTTGCATTTTTATTTTCTGCCTATGTGAGAATTACTTCTGGTTGTAAATGGTGCATATAGCAGCATTCTCCTACATAAAACTTTGACCTTCTCAGTTTACACGCAGAACCTAAAAATTGACAATCATCTAGGCACAGAGGTGGTTAATACAGTTTCAATAGCTTGACCAACCTATACAACAGCCAACAATACAGTCGTGCATTTTGCTACGGGACCATAGTTATTAAACGCCAAAGGCGCACTGAGATGCAAAAGACCTCTGCAGCCTTAGGTGCAAGGCGTAAGATGAGGCACACGTTAAAAATAATTGAAATTCAGCCAAAAAGAAATGTATTTTAGGATAATTGAACAGTATTTTTTTTTTGTTAATTTATTAAAGGTTGGAGCTGACATGGCCAAACCCCAACCCTTATTATTTACTAATTAGGGCTTCCAGTTACAAGAATAGCAAAGAGGCTTTAAAGCTAGGAGAATACTCCATCAAGATAATAGTTTCTCCCTAATATTGTTCCTGATCGGACTTGAACCCCAAACCTTCCCATTAGGAAAGTGAAGTGGATACCATTAGAGCAAGTGCTCGTTGGTCATATTGAACAGTGTTACGGTCATATAAGTACCTTTTTCTGATTAGACTTTCTGTACTTAATAATTATCGAATATTTCTAACAACCTTGAACGTTATGTACACCAGAAACGTTTGTTTCTGCATGGGAAATAAGGTACTTTCAAGAGGCTTACCTAAAGCAAGACCAGGCCCAACAGTGAGTTACAGCAACAACGTTAGGGACCAATAATGCCAAGTATGGGCAACAATAAATTCTTCAAACATTTTACAGGAGAGAAATTATAAACATGAGTTGCATAGTAAACCAAAATATTTTGGAATTCATGTTCATAATAATGATGTCACACTGCCTATAGCAGCACTCATCTTTCATCAGGGTTTGATATGGGCTGTTCATGAACACAGTTTCCACAACCTAACTAAATCCACAACCCGAAAAATATCATAAAACCCAAAATCCTGCCACCAGCAGACATTCAATTCTGACCCTCCAATCCCAATTAAATTACCAAGTTCTTGAACAACTAAGTACACGTGAAACAAAATCACAAAAAGAAAATGCTACATAAATAGATTATTTGATTTGTTCAAGAGATAAAGTTGCACTACTAGTTTATAGAACAGCTGAATGCAATTTCTCAACCATAAGTGTCACTAAGAATTATTTCGTAAAGTTGACTTAAAGTAAAATTTAAGGCAAAGAAACACCCAAAATCCTCCAACCACAATCACCTAATTATTGAACAAACTAAATACAGGAAGAAAGGAAACCCCAAAACGTAAATACAGCAGTAAACAACTGGATTATTCAATTTGTTCAAGACATAAATTGTTGTGGTTTTCAAGCAGAATGCTTAAACTTTAACGCGGAGAAAATATAAAGGCATCCGATTAATACCTACGAAAAATAGAAAAGAAAAGAACAGAAGATTACCATTTTAGGGTATCTCAGTTACAGCTTGAAGAAAGGGAAACTGACGTTCGCCGCTGGTTTTGAAGCTCTTCTAGGGCTTGTTGATTGTGGTAACGAGTTTGAAGAAGCTTCCGATTGGGTGTGGATCGGCAAGAGAGGTGGGAAGTGTCGGCGACGGTAACAACGTTCGTGAATATGGAAGTCTCAGGTGGCGGCGTCGCGATGGGGCCGTACCGGAAGAGAGAGGAGGACCTGTAGTTGGAAAAATTTGAAAAGGTCAGAGAAACAATTTGATAACTAATTTTGTATTTTTTTTTTGCAGTAATTTTTGTATTTTGTACATATATAGGGAGTAGCTAATATCCCCACTAGTTGTAGGAGGTTAGCAATGTCCCATTTTTTCTTTTCCAAAATGTTTTCACTTTTTAATATTTAATATTTATTTGGAGGGGTATTAATGTCAAAATCGTGTATTGAAAAATGTGCTTCTATTTAATGCATGTAAAAAGTACATATGCAATGATCGGAACATTGATTAGGACAATGATTGAAATGATAATTAATTACTAAGCACATTTTTAAAAAGTGAGGGCATTTTGGGAAAGTAAAAATGGGGACATTGCTAACCTCCTACAACTAGTGGGGATATTAGTTAAACCCATATATATATATTTTTAGATAAAGACCCGAAAATCCAAACTCTTATCTTGGGTTGTCACAATTTTTTTTTTTTTTTTGACTGTAATCTTGGATCGTGATGGTTTGTACTCCCTCCAATAATTCGTATTTTTTTAAAAGTTAAAATTTATTAAAAAATAGTTATTTTTTAAGAAATTTTAGAAAATTTTTACAATATTTTTCTAAATTATCCTTCTCTTTCTCAACTATTTATAATCATTAATTATAGTTTATCTCTTTTTTTTATTAATAAATAGAAATTATTTAATTTTTATAAATTATTTATTAATATATGCGCATAAATTTAAAAGGTTCACTATTGTGATACGGAGGAAATATAATCTGAAAGACACTAAAGTTAAAAAGTTTATGTTTGTGTCGGTGTGAGCAATGAGTGTCGTCACTTCACCTACCTCAACTTTGGAAATGATATGAAGCGCACATGCGTTCCTAGCAAGGAGCGCCTATGTGCTCCATATTCATTCTATTACGTTATTTTGTTAATGTTTTATAACTAAATATTCATTTTATTTTTCTTAATGTTATTATTGATTTTTAATAACAATGATAAAAATGAACATTTAGTTTTAGATAATGAACAAATAACGTAATAAAATAAATATTGTCACATAGACGCTCTTTGCTAGGAGCACATGTGCGCTCTATATACGGACTGCCTCAACTTCACAAATTAATGTAGAGAGAACCGTAGCTCAATCAAGATGATTTATACTCCATTCGTTTCGATTTAATTGTTTTAGATTGTGATATGATGTAAGAACTTTATATCACTTTCAAATAACTTAAATGAAACGAAGGGAGTACTATAGATGGTTAATAAAAGCTAAGATTATTTTATATTTGGTTGGTCTCTATTTGAATCATTTAAACAAAATCATCACATGTAGATTGCTCTATCATTTAATCAATAGAAACACATATGAAAGATGAATTTTGGGCAGATTCAAAACGAAGCAATTTACTTGATTGGCCAAAGCGCTTGGATTTGGGTTTGTGCACAAAACCTATCTTACCGGAAAGCATGGCATAGGATCTGGGTTTTGTTTAATGAGGTCCTAGTTTGTAATTTTCTTTAGCTCGCCTCCCTTCTTCAACGGCTTAATTACCCATTATGTCACTGACATTTGACCCAGGTGCCAATGTTGCCACTGACCTTCAATTTGCTTCAATTTGACTCTGAACTATTTTAATTTTTCCAATTATACCATTACCCCCAATTTTACCCAATTTCATCTGCTGACTGGATAAAAAGAAGCTGATGTGGCAGTATTGGGAGGGTAAAATGGGTAATTCATCCCTACCACCACACCCTTATTCTTCTCCAGCCACCACACCCTTCCACCACCACACCCTATCACCACAACCAGCCACCACACCCTTCCACCACCACAACCAGCCACCACACCCTTCCACCACCACACCCTATCACCACCACCAACACCCTGCCACCATCACACTTCCCTCTGTTCAAGAATCCAACCCCACTACCACACCCTACCTCCACCACCACCACCACACCACCACCACCACCCCTAAATCTGTTTCAGAAAACCAAAATTGAACCACAATTCCAAAATCAAAACAAACCCATCAGAAAACCAAAATTGAACCACAATTCCAAAACCAAAACAAGCCCACCAGAAAAATCAAAAAAAAAAAGAAAGAAGACCTCTTTCATTCCCTAGCATTCTGCAATTTTTTTTTCTTTCCAAATTTCCTCCATGGATTGCTCTGAGACTACGTACACGGATTCTCCGTACAAGCTCTTCTTCAGAGCAATCACTCTCGTGCCGATCCATCACTATCTCCTGTTTTCGGTTGCTGT
>JAOWAN010077293.1:0-10781 GCA_028566635.1 Lobelia cardinalis
AACAAACCCCCCCCCCCTCCCTCCCTTTTCAGCTACAATTTCATGAAGTCGACTTTTCATCTGGAGCGAGCGCTATTGATAGTCAATTGAGTCGCATGCATACAATTAATGGATCGAGGGAGACTGCCTGCCAGGTGGTGGGGGTGGGGGGTACTGGAGTACGTAGGAGTATTTAATTTTAGTGCATTTTCAAACATCATAATTTTATTTATTAGACCTAATAATCACTTCAGAATATATAGTATTCTGACCTTTACAAATACTATTATTAAATATAAAATATTGACACTCATTGCTCGTGTTAGGACGGGACCGAACGGGACGAAATACTAATTTCTAGCATGCATTGCTTTTATGGAGGACTTGAGATTTCTGTTAAAATTTGGGGTTCCATCTCAAAATTAATTGATAAGGAGAGGAGTAACCCATGATCTTTATTAAGCCTTTATGCGGCTTATTACGCGGACTTTCTTTGGTCTGTTCGGATGGCGCTGAGTCTGAACATCGTGAGCCGTTGGACTTGCACGTGTAGAGCTTGCTCTGATACCATGTTAAAGTCTGGAGTTCCATCTCAAAATCGATTGGCAAGGAGAGGAGTAGCCCAGATCTTTATTAAGTATTTATGCGGCTAATTTATTTTCAATGTGGAATATTATCTCAGTAATTTCCAATATATTACATTTTCTTATTTTACATTTATTAATCACGAATATATGTCTCATCAATTAGACTTTAAAATTATTTTTTAAATAATTAAGATGAATTTTGCATAAATGAAACAGAAAGAATGAGAAATTTTAAATCAAATAGGGCAGAAGATCCGGACTCTCTCTCTTCGCTCGAGTTAATAGCAGCGGGGAAAATCCAGCAGCAGCTAGCTAATTTATGGTCAGATCAGGAGTGTAATATGGTGTGATATGATGTAATATGGTACTGTTCATGATATAAGATGAAGTTAAATGAATAAATATAAAATTTATATTAAAATGTCTTTTTTGCCCTTGGATGTGAAAGGTTGATTGTAATTTATAATATTTAAATGTAATGTGAAATGTTTGAATGTGAGAAAAGAAATAATGAAAGAGGAGAGAGAATGTGATGTGAAAGGTTTGAATTAATTTATGTAAGTGTATAGATATAGGGGTAGTAGATGAAAAATTGATAATGTTTGAAATGTGATATTGAATGAAATGAGTTGAGATATTGTATTTGTGATCGAATTTGACCATATTACCATATTACCATGTGGTGTAAAATTGGACTCTTGATCCGTCCATTAAGTACATAAACAAAGTTAAGAGTAGACTAAACTAACATGCACTAAACGAAAGTACCAAAATATTTACTGTTAATTAGAGTATTCCAAATTAGCAGTAGAGTACGTACTACAGCTAGCTACAATAGTAATTAAACGGAGTAGTTCGTAGTTATCAAGCTATAATACCTGCTTAATTAATTAGTTTAACCCTATAAATAATAATACTTTTAATAATTAAGCTAGGAGGATTAAATAAACTTAGGCGCGCGAATCGAATTAGTAAAACCAATTTCTGTGGCTAAAGGGGCCACCCAGATTCAAGTCCAGCTCCAAATTAACAACATTACGAGTGCCGCCGTTGGTAGAATCGTGATTCCTACTCATGGGACCTGTGGTACTGAACAGGTGTGCAACTGAAGTCACCACCGCGCATTTTCTGCCGCTACTAGTATTATTGTTGTGCGCCACCGCCTTCCTCTTCTTGCTGCTGCAGGTCATGTTTGTGTTGTTATTACACTTTCTTCGTTTCATGTCCGACGATGACGCGTAGGATGACGCTGGGGAGTTCGTCGTCGAATTAGACAGTACCGCTGCAGCAGCAGGAACCACCGACGGTACCTGGAAATTAGTCCTGGCCTTCGACCCTCTAAGCCGCCTTGCCGCGGAGTCGTACGCACGCGCCGCCTCTTCTGCAGTGTCGAACGTGCCAAGCCAGTGCCTGCACCTCCCGATTCTGTCCCTTATCTCAGCTGACCATCTCCCCCACGGCCTCTTCCTCACGCCACGATAGCTCTTCGACGTCGACTGCACCGGCGCACCACACCCATGATCATGAGTACACTTCTCCTCCACGTTTCGCTTCATCGAAACTGCTTGTAGTTCGGAATCTGGAGTACTCTGATCTGTAGTAGTAGTAGTACTGGTACCTGCTGCAGCTGGTTTAGGCCCGAAAAGTATATGTTCACCGACAACTGCGGCGATTCCTTCGAGAACAGGAGGGGGACGTTCGGGATCAATTATGAAACGTTGGGTATCTGTTGATGATGTACCGGCCGCCGAAACGGAGGTTTGATCGAGTGGGCCGTATTCCGTTTTGGGAACGATAAATTGATGAGGGAAATTAGAGCCAGTACTAATGTAGAACTGAGGTTGAAGTGGGAAGCTGCAGGTGAAATATGGTTTGTTAGGAGAGAAGGGAACGGTTGGAAACAGTTGGAAGTGGTGGTTGTTGGCGGTGGTGCTCATTGTTATGAGTTGTCTCTTTCGGTAGGAATTAGGAACTAGTAAAAAATTGGATATGGTTGCTACTAATAAAAAAGAAAGCCTTATAAGCAAAGACAGACAGTTATGGGGGAGAGTGACGAGAACTCAACCTCACTCGCAGTTCCTTTATTTATACTCTAGGGAGTGGAGTTGAGTGGGGTACGTACTGCCCCATTAAAATTAACTTGCTGATGAGTTTAATTAATAGTTAAATGTTTATGATTTATTATTATTATTATTTTATTGCGGGGAAAATAAAAGATTTTCTGGAGAACTTTAGATATTGCTGTCAAATTCGACGCGATGCGACCACCTATCTAGCTTTGCTTGGCAGACCGGATATACTCCCCTTTTTTTGTACTCTTTTTTTTTTTTAGATCAAAAAAGCAATATCCAGTGATATTTGATAATAATATTAAACTATTTTTATTCTAATTTAATATTTTTGTATCTATTTACATAATATTTAAAAATATATATTGTGAACACAATCAAATATAAAATTGGACAAATATTTTGAAACTTGTTTTATTCTTAAATCATTTTTCTTATTCTTAAATATAAAATTGAGTAATGATACAAAAACAAAAAATACATACGGTGTGTTCACCCGTCCAATTTTTTAAATATTATTTGAAAAACAAAACAAAAATACAAGTTTTTAAAACACAAGTTTTTTCTCTCTACCTATTATTTTTACATACCCCTATATCACCTTTATATCCTATCAAACATTACATCAATTCATAACTATCATCCTCTCTCTTTATTTCTCTCTTCATCACTATTATGTAATTTTTTCAAATTTAAAGGACAAAATTGTAAAACTCTTAAAAAACCAAAATCAACACAAAATAAACACAAAACACAAACAAAAATAAAACATATTAAAAAATTTCACGTCAAAACGCACCAATAAAAAGTTTTTCATAAATGATGTGGCATTTTATGTGGATTAAGTTATTCCCACCGATTAACTCACACATTAGTTAATATTAATTAATTATTTCTTTCACCCACCCACAGTAAAACTCAAAAGAGAACATTTCTCTTTTGACCCAAGTAGACTCCTCTGCTACCTTTCCCTTCTAAAGCAATGCCTTCGCCCCTGTTCTTCTCACCCGTTTCATCTTGTCGCTGCGGTTCGAGTATTTCTCATTTGCTCTCTTCTTTTCCTCCTCTCTTCAACTTTAGAGAAGTGTGCAATAGACACCATCTATGCCGAGCATTTGGAAAAATAAGTTGAATAGCATTACGCGTAGCTCTATCTTGATCAGTGATGATGGCGTTCGGAGAACGATAAGACACGGATGTAAGCCATGATTTGAACAACCATACAAATGCGTCGATATCTTCTCTTGAAACTAAACCACGTCCAAGCAAAATTGATTGTCAATGGTGATTTACCCCTACAAATGAATGGCATGTCATATCTGTTTGTCAGGTAAGTCGTGTCAAATGTAATAACATCACCAAACTCCTCATAGGCAGCTCTACTCTTTGCACCAGACCAAAAGACATTTCGTAATGACTATCATCATCCAAATCTATCATAAAAAAGAAGTTTGAATCTGTAGCTTGAACACTCATAAAATAATTCTTAAGTGCCTCTGCATCACCATAATTAAGATTCAATCGTCTTTACTTGTCAATAAAATTTCAAGCATCTTTCTCGATAAATGTCAAATTTTCATGACCATTAGTCGTCTCCACGACCAAAGCATTCAGACTTTGATTCATTCTTATTCCGGCTTGAGAATTGAGTAGAAGTTTTCTCTTCATGTATGGTTTTATTTCCCAATTGCTTCGATACATGCAACTTTTTTCCGGACTCAATGTATGGTTATAGTTCAATGTAACTCTTGTTACTTGACACTTTCTATTATCAAGGAATTTTGCATTGACCTTCGCTTGATACATTATTTTTTTAATGGGACGTGGCCTTAAAATATTCTTTGAGTTTGTTTTTATCTTTCCGTTGCGAAAACATACCAAATTAACATATCTCATGTACCGATCATTTCCCCTCAATTCGATGTGGATCTCTTGCTTACATTAAAACCTATTCGATTACCATATTCCCGGTAAAAACTTACGAGACTATCAATTGCATCAAAGCAGATCCCTTCTTTAGGTTCTTCAATTTGCCCGCTCATTATATCAGTTTCATACCCATTTTCTTATTCCGTAACCGTGCCTTATTTGTTAGTTTCTTATATAGACAGTATCAAAATATTAAAATTTTAATACTCCCTCCGTTCCATAATAATAGTCATTTTAGAACTTAAAATTTGTTTCAAAATAGTTGTCCTTTTAGGATTTTTAGAAAGTTTTTACATATAATTTTTCTATATTACCCTCCTACTTTTTCAACTACCAATAATCATTAATTACATTTTATCTCTCTTCTCATTAATAAAGAAAGGCTATTTAATGAGGGTAAATTTGTCAATATAAATTATTTCTTAATATATGTGCACAAGTCTAAAAGGTTCACTATTGTGGAACGGAGGGAGTAATTAGTAGTACAAGTAATAATTCAGAGAATAGTAAATAAGCAGGGATGAAAATAAAACTATTATATGATCTTGACATAACATGTTTTTATTAGGACAATTATAACATTATTTCAATTATAAACTAAAATGATCCCATTTGTGAGAATTAAGGTTTTCAAGGAGACTTACAGAAAATAGGAAATGGAACAATAATTGTGTTTCAATTATGAGCATTGATCCCATCTATGAGTTTTTTTTTTTTTAAGATTTAAATAACTGGAGAGAAGAAGACAGGGATTGGGAGAAACCTCAATTTTGTAATTGTTGATATCATGGGCTTCCATTACGGGAGTAAAAGCAGGGTCTTGTGAGTAAGCTGTTGAAGAAGAGGCGGAGGTGAAGCTTATCGGTCGAATGAAACGGGTGGAGGAACAAGGGCGAATGCGTGGCTTTTGAACGGAAGGTAGCAGAAAAGTCGAGATTACTAATCGGGAGGAAAAGAGAGATGTTCTCTATTGATTTTTATCGTGGACGGGTGAAGAAGCAATTAACTAAGGTTGGTTAATGAGTGAGTTAACAAGTGGAAACCACCGCAACATCACTTTGAGGAAGACTCTTTTGTGTGTCTTTTGTTTCGATAGCATTACTCTGTAAAATTGTACAATTATTTTGAAATTTTTCAATAGTAAAAAATTAAAATAAAACGAAGAAAATTTAATATATAAAATAAAAAAAAAGGATATAAATAAAAAAAATTATAAGACTTTATAACAAAAGAAGATATCAAATATTTCAATTCCGACCCTTATTATTAAATGTCATTATCACGCTTGTTCAACAACCACCTTTTATTTTGTTCATTTTGTTGGCTCCTCTTCCATTTGGAGGGGGAAAAAAAGAAAGAAAAATGTTGGTTGGATTTTCATCCAAAAATAGTTTAAGTTAGCACTCTAGAAGGCTTCTTGTCGATACTTCTTTTGTTTTAATTTAACTGTTTATTACTTATTTCCGCATACATTGTTTAATATAAAACAAAATCATGTTTATACAATTAATTCTAAATATCCATTTCAATCTTAATTTTCAAAAATAGTCAATAAGAAAATTATTTTATCTGTTCATGGTGAATAATCGGTAAAATCAATATTCAATCTAAGTTTTCAAAAAATTAAATGACCCAAATTTTCAACAATTAATTTTAAATACCATTTTCCCCCACTTTTCGTCGACTATATTTCCATTATTTTTCAATTTCAAAATATTAATGTATAGTATGTATAATATATTTATACATTTGTAAATATAACATTTACAAATTTAATAAAAAGTGCGCTTGATCCGAATCGTCAATAATACAAGAATTAATTTTTTCTTTTTCTAACACTGACAGGGTGTGCGTATATTGATCTGGAAACTGGAAGAGCATCTTAATTGGAGGGGTGGGGAGACGGGACTGGGCCAGGCCAGGCCAGGCCAGGCTTGTGTATGTATAGCCGTGTGATTACGTTAACTTGTAGTACGTCGCAAAGCGTCTCAGTGGAGTCAATACGAAGAGATTGTTTTGACTATAGCTGGACCCTCTTCTCTCTCTTGATAAGCCAATGAATATGATTACCCCGCTTTAACTGGGAGTTTTAATTAAGGTGCATCTCAGGTGCACGGATGTGACCGTGTGTACTGTTGATGATCCCGCATGTAATCCGGTATAATGTACTATATGCCTTTGATTTACGAGGTGAATCAGATCACTTCATTGCTGTGCGTATGCATTGCATGGCTAAGGGGTGGATCAGAAGTGCAATTTCGTTGAAGACGGTAACAGACGGTACTGTTTAAAATATGAGATGGAGTAGATGAGATAGATGAGTTTTTTTCATTAAATATCTATTTTACCCTTCCCTATTTTTTCGTGCCCTGTACACTCTCTCTCTCTCTCCTCTATTTCTCTGTGGAAAAACCTCCATCCAGTTCAACAAAAACAGTCTCTCGCTCTCACAGACGTTGAAAAAACAAATTCTTGATATTGTAAAATTCAGCTCCCGAAAGCAACAAATTAAACTCATCATAAATGCATAATTCTACTTTTATTTTGAAGGGATTTGAAGGGAAAGGGAGCAACTATTGTCACTGGCCACACATACTTGTTGTACGGACACATGCCTCCACAATCACTGAGAACTAGCAGCTAGCAATATCATAACTTCAGCAAATTCCATCCAAAACTCAAAAGAAAAAGAAGAACAAAAAATGAGGTTTGGTCGAAGAAACATAAATGGAAAGCTCAGAAAGAAGAGTAGTGCATGGTTTTGTTCATCATCATCTCCAAATATCATTCTCTACTACTCATCACCAGTACTAATCCGACTGGGTTTTCAGCCTTGACTCATCTCCGAGAAACACAACAAACATCAGCCATAAGCAAGAGACCTGAGTTTCAAGGCTTGATCGAAACCTAGATCTTCAAGTTTTCCTGATCTAGGGGAGAAAGAACAGAGAGAGAGGAAGGCTAATGGTGGCGATAGCGATAGTGGTTTGGGTGGTTCGGCTGTGGGTGGTGCGTGAGGATGGTGCGGCTGTAATGGATGTTGGGGATGGTGGTGGAAGACTAGGGCGAGGTGGGTAGAGAGAAAGAGAGCAGCTGGTGGGTGAGAACGGTGGGTGGTGGGTGTGGTGGTGAATTTGGGGTGGTGGCGATGGCGATTCGTGAAAAGAGGAAAGAAAGGTGAAGCTGGGGAGAGAGAAGAGGGAGACGGGGTGAGAGAGAGAGGAAAGAGACGGGGTGAGAGACAGAGAGGGGAGAGAAATAGAAGGGGGTGGGGGACTGAGTTTTTCACAGAGGAAAGAGATAGAGAGGAGAGGGAAAGTAGGGAACTGGGTTTGTAAAAATGGGACACGGTTATTTAGGTATAATAATGTGATAGTGATATTTTTGGGAAAAAGTGTAAAGGTATAATTTTTATATAGGGGTAATAGATAGAAAGTAAAATTGAGAAATGGTGATATATGTGATATATGGGAATGATATTCGATATGTGATCGGATATTCTCCGTATACTCCGTATTCCCATATTTCACCATATGGGACTTGTGATCCAGGCATAAAAGATTTTAGGGTGTGTTTTTGTGCCCGACTTTCATTCATGATTTTTGATTTTTAACTTTTTTCTCTCATTGGTCCCACAGTTTTTCTCTCTATCTCTCTCTTACTTTTTACTTTTATCATTACAAAAAGCCAAAACCAAATCAATAAATCACTCATCCAAATACAACCTTAATGATTGAGATCACCTTACTTTAAGGTGGAACTTCACTACCCACTGATTCTATTAGAGGGACAAAGCAAAATTTTTGATAAACATCGTTCAAATCTTTTAAAGTTCAGATCACTTAGATGTAATTTGATGATTTTCTAGATGTTATGATATGAGTGATACGAGTTTATGAAGTAAAATACCAAATTGCTCCCATGATGTGAAATATTTGAAAGTGATGTGAGAAGAGAAAATATAATGTGAAAGATTTAACTGTGAGGAGATCGGAGAGAAAATATGATGTGAAAGATTTGAATTGATTTGTGAGAGTCTATAGATGTAGGGGTATATAAATGAAAAGTGATATTTCGTATTAATGATATACACTATCATTTAAGTATTATTTCGTATTAATGATATATATCATTATATCACTTCATAGCCACTAAGTGATCTAAACCTTAGGGTGCTGTAAACGAAATGTTTTACTATGGATAAACAGCTGTGTTGATCATGTTTAAATCTTTTAAGCTAAATTTTGTTATATTTTTATATTTAAAAATAAAAAGTAAAATTGATTTTGTGTAATTATTATTATTATTATTATTTTAAAAATTAATGGGGATTGATTCAAGTGATAAGCAATTTAAATTTACTTAAGGAAGGTTTTAAATTCGATTCTCAACCTATGTAGAAAATCATTCACCATTGTTAGATGCGCGGCTCGTATAAAATTAAATTAGTAAGGATAAAGTAACATGATACAATATAAAAGATTTTATTATTTTTTTTGAAAAAATTAACCAAATAGTTAGTGAGGTTGAAAAAGAAGATTCGTTTTAAGCTCAGCTAATTTGAACCGTATGGAACATCTCTTGCTTTTCGATTATATTTTATTAAAATTTCATTCTAGCAGTTTAAATTTCGATTCTAAACTTCAAACCATATAAGCCATAAATAATTAATAAAACAGTTGTGATTTAAAATTATGTGATAAAAAATGAGTTATCATTTGAAAAAATAAAACCGGGGATTCGAAGCATAACTAGCTTATCAAATGGACCCAAGCATGCAATATCAGCAGCATGAATTTTCATGTAAGAAACATGTATCTTAACAGATGAGTCAGTAGTAGCATATTTTTACGTAAAACGTAAAAATACGTTTAATAAGATACAACAAACGTAATTTTGTATGTAGCTTGAATACATGTATCATAAGTATTCAAGCTACATACATGTACAAACATAGATATATGAACTTATATATTCAAATAAAAATTTAAATATCCTATAAATCGTTCTAGGATTTAATAATTTTATATTTATGAATCTTAATAAAAATAATATTAAGGGGTACGAAAAAGTGGCTTGTAGCGGAATAAGCGCTTATTTTACTACAAATCATTTTTTCGTACAAATCGTATATCTTACTACATTTTTGTTGTATGTTAGTTATATGTCTGTATTTTGTAAAATAAAGATCCAAAACAAAAAATTTTGTAAGAAAATCAACTAAGATACAACATGTTTAAATATACAACAAACTAACTAAGATGCAAAGATACAACTAAAACGTAATAACATACAACGTGGTCTTATTAAGATACAATCAAAACAATTAAGATACAGCAAAATTAACGAATATACAACAAAAAAGTACTAAGATACAACAGTTCGCACGTTTGTATGATATTTATGGTTTATAGCTCTTTATTTTCCTATATATGTGTGTATATATATCCTTTAAGTTGGAAATTTATCATTGTAGTTAAACTGGAGTCAATTAATAGCTAATTAAGATTGGGACATAATTCGAGGAGAGGTAGAGAAGAAGGCATCCCAATATAACACAGTCGAGACAAATACTAGTACTAGTTTAATTAATACTAGGAGTATTTAAGAAATTAACATTCGGCAAGAATAGAAGAGAATGTCTGTCTATTAGAATCCCCACACACACAGTGTGTGTGTTTGTGCGTGAGTGAGTTTTAGAGTTGTGTAAGAAATGAAAGAGAAGGGTACTTTTACGTTTATAAACCCCGGAAGGAAGGCTTAATTAGCTGTTTACTGTTTTCAAAAAGCCCACATTGGACCGATAGACCATTTTTTAATTAATTGTTGCTATCCATGTAGCACCATTTTCTGTCTTGGGAATGATAAAAAGTTTTGAAGCAGGAAATGCCAAAACGAAACAAGACAAGAAAGTATTCTAGTATATATGCTGAGGACAAGAAATTTGATCTTCGAGCAATTCGATACTACTAATTGTTACTCTAGTATTTTACTTTATTTTTGTGTCGCATTTTTATCTATCGGAAGCACTACTTAAATAAGGTCAGTTATATAATATTTGTTTTTAGGGTTTAGCTAATATTCTCACTAGTTGTAAAAGGTTAGCAATATCTTCATTTTTTCTTTTCCAAAATGTCCTTACTTTTTAATTTTTAATATTTACTTGGAGGGGTAAAAATGTCAAAACCGTGTATAAAAAATGTGCTTGATAATTAAT
>JAOWAN010077302.1:0-10781 GCA_028566635.1 Lobelia cardinalis
ATATAAGTCTCCCATTGTATACGAAATACGGCAGAGAAATAACATCACAATTTCTTCTTCATTACACGTTTCTAACTGTTAACTAGCGAGAATCCACATGGTAAAGGTCGATTTTAGGTCGAGTATCATGTACAATTTTTTTAGAGGTTTTGTTCGTGTTTACTATCATCCGGTCTCTTCCATATTTTAGAACCAAAGTGAAAAAAAAAATATCAAACTTTCCTGAAAAAGGTCTATAATATCCTTGATATAAGAAAAAGAGTGTAATGTTCCTAATTAAAAAAGACTTTCATCTCTCCATTTTCAACCACCGTCACCAGCCACCAATCACCATCGTCACACATCACCACTATCGAACACCACTACCACACACCACCATTATTCAAATCAAACCTCAAATCAGATAAACTCATTAAATCAAAAACATACTGCTCATCTTCTTCTCTTTCCAATTCCTTCCTACCTTCCTTCCTAGATCGAAGATCAATTACTTACTTCACTGGATCTTAATTTCTCTATGATCTGCTCTTACTTCCTTCCGTCCAAAACCCAGAATATTTCTGTCGATGAATATCGTGGCCATTTAATTAGCTAGGAAGAAGAAGAAGAAGAGAAAAAAGGGCAAAAATGAATTATACAGATCTACTTAATCAGATTTGGAAGATTTGTGGTAAATCTGATTGTTCTTCTTTAAGCTGGAGGAGGGTGGATGAATGAGATGGTGGGGATGATGATTAGACGGACAAATGGGTCAGAGATCCAGCGAGGGAAGGAGGAACAAAGAAAAGAAAAGGAGAGAGAAAATGGGAGGGAAGGCGGAAAAGCTTCGGTGACGCCGAATCTTGTAGGGGAGGGGAGGGGGAGGTGGGCAGGTAGGGAAGGGTGGCGGATAGGAGGGGGGGGGACGACAGAGCGGGGGGAGGGGGCAGGAGCGGCACTTGTGTTCTAAAGTTTTGATTTTTTTATTAGAAAACTTTAGATATTATTATAGTATACATTATTATTTATATTAATAATTAAATATTTCATCTTTTCATTTTTTAAGATATATGTATTATTAGTATTTATCATAATTAAATTATTACATCATGATATATATATATGATGTATATTATTAGTATTTAATGTAATTATATTATTATATCATATATTAATAAATATTTTTTCCAGTTAATTCTTTTATGACTAATATTAATTTTTAAAATATCATAACTTTCTATTTACTAAAAAAATATTTTAAATAAGTTTTATTTTTATATTTTTTTGGGAATAAATTTGTCAATTTTTTTATTTGCTAATCCTTATTTATTAACATATAATATTTTTTAATTTTTAATTTTAATTTAATATATTATTTCTAATTTTTTATTATTCAAAATATGTCTATCTTTAGTTAAGGTAAATTTGTCTTTTTACGATCATTTATTAGTCAAATTGGATGATCAATGAATGGGGTAAACCCTAAATACAAGGGGGCGGAATCTTTGAAAAAATTGCATATGGTACTCAATTCAAAATCGACCTTTACACATGGGGATTCTCCCTAGTTAACCCTTTATTTAAAGAGTTTTTTTTTTATCCGTCTGACTGTCACTTTAAAAATTATATTTTCATTCTAGTTCTTTCTCTTTAACAAGAATATCATTTTTTTTTTCAAAATATAAGTGTGCACCACATCATTTATTAATTTTCGTATCGAATCAAAGTACACGTTTGATAGGTTCACTAAGAAAGTATAGTATTATTAGTGATTTTTTATAACTGTTTGGTAGTCTTTTAGCTAGATTATTAATAATACTACTAAATTCGGATAAGCCTCTTATACCCCCATTTACCATTATTAATAATACCTTTGTGGGGAGTGGTATTATTTATATCCCATATAAACAAGACATGAAAATCAAATTTTAGAAATAAGTTTTGTTAATAATGTATTAATAATTGTGCTACCAAACATAAAATTATTATTAATTAGTACTAATTATTATTAATAATAACCTCATTAATAATACTACTTATACCCCTTAATCCCGTAACCCTTACCAAACGTGTCCAAAATATAATTTTTCATATGAAACAAAAAGCATAGTTGACGGACTTCAATGTACATTTTAATTATTTTTTCCGTTTCAAAATAAATGATAATTAAAAAGTCAACATAATTTTTTTACTACATTTCATTATAGTTTAGATTAAAATATTTGGTTAAACTGCAAAAATGGTTCACATACTGATAATTTTTTTTTTTTGATAAAAAGTACTTAAATTCAAGATTACTCAATTTTGATCTTTATACTGAAAAAATCAAGCACAATCGATTATAAACTCTAATTTCGGTCCAATTAAATTTAAAATAGGAATAACTATACATGATGCTTGCTAATGACGGGGAAAAAAAATGTTAAATTTGCTCATTTTTTCCGTCTTATTTTTTGGCAAAAAATCCTTAAACTTAATATTACTCAATTTTGGTCCCTAATCGATTACAAAATCTAATTTCGGTCCAATTAAATTTGGAATAGGAATAACTATGCATGATACTTACTAATGGCGGGGTAAAAAATGTCAAATTCGCTCATATCCGTGTTTTTTTCTTATCCTTCTTGTAGAAAATTGAAAAAATAAGTCAATCTGACGGAAAAAAATGAGTGAATTTTACGTTATTATTTTCACCATGAGCAGGTGTCATGCATGCTTATTTTTATTTTTAATTTAATTGGACTAAAATTAAAGTTTATGACCGATTACGCTTGATTTTTTTAATACAGGGACCAAAATTGAATAATTTTAAGATTAAAAACTTTTTCTAAATATTTTTTCAGTACAAAGACCGTCATTATAGTTTTTTCAAAATATTTTAATTAGGGACAATTTCATAAATGGTCCCTCAAACTTTAGCGATTTCTAAATTTAGTCCCTCGATTTGGAATTGGTCAATTTTGGTCCAAAGTTTGAAAAAAATGGCCGATTTTGGTCCCTGCCATCAATTGCCCGTCAATTTGACTGTTAAGTCCCAGCTGCCTTGCACGTGATAAATGGTCTGAGGGCAAAAGGGTAACTATCAGATTTCTTCTGTATATAAAACAGTTAAACAAAAAAGAAAAAAGAAAAAAATCTTTAATAAAAATATAAGATTAATTAAACCCACCCACCCAAAAACAAACCCCTAATCTCATCTCAATGGAATTGACGCAAGCCGAACTGCATTTAACTAGGACTACTGCAGAGCTTGCAGACATCAGAGCTAATGTTGAAACTTTCAACAAGAAAATTGAAAAGGAAAGAATATCTCTTGAGAAAATTCGACAGAGATTGTCTTCAAATTCATCAAAGATTTAATCTCTCGAACAAGAGAGAACCCAGAACAATAAGAACTTGAAATTGATAACCCACAACAATCAATAATCCAGAACAATCAATAACCCAAATCAATAATTAACCGGCGACGGCAGAGATGCGGAAGGAGATGACAGGAAGAAACCCAAATCTCCAGCTCGACCCACCAGAATAATGGATTGGAATACCAAATCGATAGATTAACGACAACGATCTGTTGTTCATAGACATCCAAGAAACCCAAATCGACAGATCCCTATTTGGTTTTCGTCCCTAATTTTCTGAAGAATTTCCATAATTTTACTCAAAAAACTCACCTATTTGAAACCCAGATCTGTGATATTTAATTTTGGTCGGAGAAATCCAGATCTGGTCGGAGAAATCGAGATGGAGAATTGAGATCTGGGTTTGCAATGAAATCGAAAGCGCCAGAGATTTGGGTTTGAGAATGTTGCCGATGATTTGAGATCTGACTGTGATTTTGTTCGTTGATCAGTTGATATTTTTGTTTGGTTCACATGTGTGATTTTTTGCTGTGAAGATCAGCATTTATGCTATAGACCAGTTTCTTATGCTGAACCACATGCTTCTTTATAATGAGAAACTGTTTGGTGTGATTTTATTGGTTTGTTTGTAATCTTTTATTGTGGAGTAGTAGGGGTGAGTTTTCAAGTGGAGTGGAATGTTAGGGAAGGAGCCTGGAGGATGGGGCTGGGACTTAACAGTCAATTCAAAAAATTAATAAATTTTTTTTTTATTTTTTCTTTTTTATTTAACTGTTTTATATACAGAAGAAATCTGATAGTTACCCTTTTGCTCCAGACCATTTATCACGTGCAAGGCAGCTGGGACTTAACAGTCAAATTGACGGGCAATTGACGGCAGGGACCAAAATCGGCCATTTTTTTCAAACTTTGGACCAAAATTGGCCAATTTCAAATCGAGGGACTAAATTTAAAAATCGCTAAAATTTGAGGGACCATTTATGAAGTAGTCCCTTTTAATTATTGCTAGTAAGTAAACTATCCATAATAATTGTCATATATTGAAAAAAAAAATACGTAAATATTTTAAAAATTTGTGATCAGAGTACAATTAATTAATTAATTTTTATTTTCATTCATTTTGGGATAGAGGAATAATAAATTTAAGGTAATTTTACATTCAAACTTAGTTGCAAAAGGGAAAGCCTGCGAAAGCTATGATCATTTCAACAAGCCTAGTTGATCAAAGACTTCAGCCGGATGCCTCATCAGACCATGTTGGCGAAATATTACAAACTTTGACATTCTAGTAACAAAATGCTACTCTTACAACATTGGTTGCGGTACATTCACTTTGAAAACAGGCGATAGATATTATGGGTAATACTTGGCCAGAAGTTGGCAACAAATTATTACGAAATCTAGAAGTTAGGAAGCATAAGTTTAACGCTCCATCACACGCTTAGCCCCTTCCAAAGTATTCTTGAGCAGCATTGCGACCGTCATGGGCCCTACCCCTCCCGGAACTGGAGTTACCCATCCAGCCACTTTACATGCTTCCTTATAATCAACGTCGCCCACGAGCCTGTATCCTGCTTTCTTGCTTGGATCATCTACTGCATTTGTCCCCACATCAATCACTGCAGCACCGGGTTTGATCCAGCTGCCTTTTATCTGATAAATAGATGGACAAATCAACACAGAAGATAAACTGACCCGATATACAAAATTAAAATTACGACAGAGATCAGGTTTGTTGAAAGATGCAGTTCCAATATGGATGGATGTGTAGGTAGAGGAGTAGGTTGCAATCCAACCAGGCCATGATTCTTCAAATTCACTTTTTATATTTTTAATCTAGCCTGTGCTAAAGCCCAAGTCAAAATGACAGAATGACATGCAGTCAATGTATATATCTTATGAATACCAAGATGACAGGGCTTGTTTTTATACTACCAAGAGCCAATATTTAATCTTGCCTGGAAGCCAATACGAGGAATTTGGATTTCTTGTCCCACTTGGTGTCTCATCTTCTGTTCCATGTCTCTTAAATAGTCACACATATCCCATTAACTAGAATTTAAAATTTTAGGATCATCTTTTAAACGGTCGGAACGGGGTTTTAGAAAGATGGGACATTGAATGGGACATCAATTGGGACAGATGATCCGGACACCAATATGAGTCAATCCAACTCCAGTATAAATGAGCAAAGCTCAAGTCGTCTCGATTAATCAAACAGCCCTATTTCTCATGGACGGTTATCCAAGACCACAAAATCAAAGGGTAACATCTGATGCACAAGTAAAGGCCTTTTCGAGCCTGATGGACGCTGAAAGGAATCCTTAGGTGAAGCTTTGTATCATCCAATGGCATTTTTAGACTAGAAGCTTGCTTGAATAGCATCTCCCTCTTGACGGAAAGATCAATGTTGTAAAGTTCAATCAAGCATGGCTCCAGTTAAATCACTCCGACTGGATATGTGCAAATTGTAAAACAATGCTAATAGAAAAGAAGGAAACATACTATATAAACTGCCTCTTCTTACCATCATTGCTTGTCCAGCTGCTGCTATAACAATGTCGGCTTCACGGATAATACTTTCAGGGTCAGCAGTATGTGAGTGGACTACAGTAACTGTGGCATCTGCCTTTAGAAGAAGCAATGAAACTGGCAATCCAACTATGTTGCTGCGGCCCACCACGACAGCCTTCTTTCCTTTTATACTAACACCACTCCGTGATAGAAGCTCAAGACATCCCTGTTGGAAATAGCAATGCCTCATAAGATTTCAGAAGTTTGTCAGACACAGCATAAAATATACTCCCACTGGCAGAACATGTGCTGCAGAATGGAGATGAGAAACAACGTTCTGAAATCAGCATACGTTTCAGGACTAGAGATGCATTGCCTTGGGGGTGCAAGGAAGGAAGAGTGGTTCACGGCCTTTCATAGCTAGCTTCCCAATGTTCAGCGGATGGAAGCCATCAACATCCTTCTCAATGCTGATTTCACCTAAGACTTTTTCTTCATTAATATGTTTTGGCAAAGGAAGCTGGACTAATATACCTGCAACAGACAAATGATATCTTTTCAAGCTCAAGTGTAAAATGTAAGATATCTCGTAAGTATACTCTAAAAGTGCCATTTAAATGGCAAAAATAGTCCACCAGTCATCTTTACGGTCTCCGGCGAAATCATAAATCATTACGTGATAGTAAATCTGAGTGATGATGAATCATCGGACATGCCAACCAACTTCAATGAAAGAAATTACTATCAATTTAACACCAAAAAACTGAATCTGGAAGCGGACATCTTACTACTACATAATACATACACAAATTGTAGCTAACACTCAATAAACACTTAACTTATAGTTTTCTCATATATGAATAAGGACACGTCTTTAACTCAATTCAGCCTCAGGAGTCGAGTGGGTCAATATATGGGTTTTGAAGTCATGAGGGACAATTATGGATTTTGATAGATTGGACTACTTCAATCTTTAAGGTATCCAAAATACTCCCTTTTCAAGGGTGAAATTGTACAATCAAAATACACTCAAGGGAAAAATGAGCCATAATATCGGTAGGAGGAAGATTCTACGTAGAATACAATAGCAGGATTATATACACAACTCAGAATTTCAAGTGATCGATAAAGATGAAAAGTGCATAATGCTAGCTCTATATTTAGAGAAAGAGTTTGGCTAACCGTGTACATTAGGATCTGCATTAAGCTCATGGACCTTGCCAATCAACTCAGCTTCAGGTACTTGCTCAGGGAGATCTATGTCAAACGATTTAATTCCAACCTCAGCGCATGCTTTCCTCTTCATACTTACATAGCTCTGAGAATCCTTCCTATTTCCTACTATAACCACAGCCAACCCTGGGACCTGAAATTTTGATCAAATGGCATTAAACAGACTGGACTACTATAACGCTGTAAATGGAAATAGTTCTAAGAGATAGAAATCCAAGCAAACACCCATGCTTCATCTATTGCTTTTCTAACCAAGATGCATGCATTGAAGTATTTTCTTCAGTAACTTACAAGTAAATATTCCATTCTTTATCAAACGAAGATTTGAATAGAGTTTATGATTATTGTATGTATGCAGGAGCAAAGTACTCCTTTTGATTTTTCATAAAGAACAGAAAAAGGTAATATATCTTGAATTCTCAATATACAATTGACCAAACCTATCTACTACAACCTCAAAAATCTATCTAGAATTCTCCATATACACTTGACTAAGCCTAGTCTACCTTGAATTCTCAATACACAATTGAACAAGCCTAATCTGCATTCAACTATTGCAGTGTCAAATTCCAATTCCAATTCCATTTTTTTCTACTGATATTTCAACAAATAGATTAACAGAACAATGAATGACCATGATTGTAGAATCAAACTCTCAGGACGTAATATATCAGAAATATATGCCTCAAGTTATTTTATTTAAAAGGAATAACAAAAATGTTGGACATTGGAACAGTGGAGCTGACCTTGCCATGAGTTTCCGATAGACGGCGAACTTCGGCGGCAATTTCAGATCGGATGGTCTTCGCAATTGCCTTGCCATCGATGATGGAAGCTTTGTGCTCCGATGCCATTGCAATCACAGTAACAGGATTAAAGGGCGTATGGTCTTATTCAGAGCTCAAATCTTGGAGAAGGTAGGCATCCGGAGATTCATAGTTATAATTGGGCCTTGGGGGCCCAATAGTGCTGAGATAGATATCCATTCCAAATTGGCCTAACAGTACGGAACGTTGAGGGTAATTTGCACGGCCCTTGCCCAAATTTTGTTGCCCAGTGGTCATTGTACAATACCTACTTTTTTATCTATTTTAATGATTAATTTAATTTTTATTTAAATATAATATTTGAAAAAATTAAGATATTTATTTAATGACATTTTTCAAATTTTAATATAGTTAATCATAATTATTTTAAAAATTAATATATAAATAAAAGGATAAAGAAAAAAAATTAAAATATTAAAGTTGAATACACACATATATATTTTTTAAATATGTATCATATATATTAAGTCAATTCATTTTAAGAAAATAATTTATAATTTAAAAATATTATATTATTTCATTCAAGCTAAATCCGTTCATTTATAATTAATATTGAACATATATATATATATATATATATAAATACATGCGCACATATTCTATTCATATAAAATAGCATACTTTTAAAGTAAAAATTATAAAATAATATAAATTTATAAATTATTTTTAAAAGAATGATTGATTTGATGCATATATGCTATGATGTTTAATTGATTAATTATATAATTAAGCTACATCAATTTTCTATGCATTAAGTCAATCCTTCTTGCAAATATAATTTGTATAATTAATTTTTTATACATTAATATTCTTTTATGATTAAATTTAAGATATATATAATAAAAATTAATATACACATATACATAAAAATATAATTATATTTAAAATTAATAAAAAAAATAAAAAAAATTAAATAAAAAAGTAATAATTTTTATAAGAGAATTTGACTTGATATATATGCTATATATGATACATATTTAATTATATATATATATATATATATATGTGTGTGTGTGTATGTTCAAATTTAATATTAGAAGATTTTTTTTATTTCTTCTTTTATTTTTATTTTAAATATATTTTTATTTTTAATGTAAATACAACTAGCTTTAAAGTAATTCTGATCAACTATATAAAAGTTTAACTTTTTTTATTACATCAACATATTTTAAGTATTTTTATATTATATTTATATAAAAAAATTATAAAATAATAAAATAAATTTTAAAAATGAATAAAATGATAAGCTCTGTATAATAACCAAATCTGAGGAGAGTCAACGAAATTTGACCAAATCACGAGGATGAGCTGTATCAATTTTCCGAACTTTGATGTTATGCCAAAATAAAAATGGTGCCCACGGCCTGTGATCTCTCTTCTTGAAATTCCATAAATTAATTTAGCGCAGTCTTAAATTAGTTGTTACTTTTGAATAATTAACTTGCGTTTGAATGGATTATTTTCAAAAAAGAAAATTAAATTTTTGTAATAATTAAAACAAAAAGTAAAACAGATATAGATAAATATTTATGAGATCAATGAAAAAAAAATACTGAAAAATAAAAAAAAAAAAATTTTAAAACCTTGTTTGTGATTTTTAATTTTAGGTAGTTTTGAGGTGTTACCTTTAACAAGTGGAAAAAGTGGCTAGTTGTTAGTTTATAACTGCTTATATTTTCCAAAATAGGGTCTACAAGTTGTTTCTCCAAGTGTCATGTTTTGAGTTTTCCTGATCCATTTTATTACATTTTGGTCAATTATTTTTATAAGAAGTAAATTATTCTCAAGTTATATATATATTATTGGTAGCTTACATAATAATCTTTATAAAATTTAAACTTCAAACACATTAATATAATTTAACTTGTTATTTTAATAAGAAATTACATTAATTTGTTTAAAATCAAAAAGTAACGGTTATCTAAGAATGACAGTAATACAACTCACTTTGCTCTAAAATGATGTGTTTAATTGGGCAATTTTTGGAGCCTTAATTTCAAAAACGTGATTGTAGACTCATTTCCTTCGCGATTTTCTCCACTTCTATCTCTGGTTCTTTCTCTGGTTTGTTCCCTTTTGAAGATTTTGCACTCTCTCTTCATATGTCCTGGCTTATTGCAATGGTAACATGTCATTTCTTTTCTCGAGACGGATTTTGACCTTCCTCTCGTGCTTCCTCGGCTGCTACTACAACCTCGATTATGCTTGAAATTTCTATTCCGATCTCGACCACAATTTTCTTGTCTTTCCATCACAAGTGCTTGTGGTTCGGATGAAATTCCCAACTCTTTCCTTCTAGCCTCTTCATTTAACAAGTTGTCCTTAACCATCTCCATGGTTAGCCTTCCATTTGGTGCCGAGTTGCTGAGCGAGACCACCAAAGTCTCCCAACTATCAGGCAACGAACTCAGAAGTAGCAATGCTTGCACCTCATCATCAAGTATCAACTTCATCGTGCTAAGCTGATTTATGAGGCCTTAAAAATCACTTGAGTGAGCTGAGACGTTGTGTCCATCCTTGTACTTCAAATTCACGATCCGTCTGATTAGTGAAGTTTTATTTTGGGCCGATTGACGCTCGTACATGGACTCCAGTTTCTTCCAAAGCACATCTGCTTTAGTCTCCTTGGCAACATCCATTGCCGAATATTCGCGACAGCCTTCCGATGTAGTCTCTCCCAATCTTTATCGGACTTATCATCTGGCTTTGCATCATCACCTTCAATCGGTTCATACAGGTCCTTGCAATAGAGTATATCCTCCATCTTCGGTTTCATCAACAGCTTGGAATTTTTTTTTTGAGATCTAGCAAACTGTTCATCTATTTCACTAAAATAATTCGAACGATTAAAAGATATGAGAAAGCA
>JAOWAN010077313.1:0-10780 GCA_028566635.1 Lobelia cardinalis
TCCTCCTAACTGATCGACTTTTCTGACTGCTGCATCCGTAGGTCTGCGACGTACATGTCCAAACCATCTTAGCCGGTATTCTGCGTCGTACCAGAATACCGTAACAATATGGAATAAACTCAAGCTTCCATCAAAGAGCTCAAGCACAAGTATTGAATAGCAAGCCATAGGCTACTGACCGCAGACCAACGTCATTTAAGGATGGCCTATACTTAAACTCACACGACACTGTATTAGCGCTATATGAAACAAGCTTCTTCCTAGGAGTACGATAGTAAATATGGATCTACAAACATTTTCTTCCGCCATCGAAGAGTACGATAAAAAATAGATGTACAACATTTTCTTCTCTTTTCAATTTCCCATAATAGCTTAGATTTACGCCAAAATACAGCTAAAAGAAAATGGAAAACAACCGGGGGGGGTGGGGGGGGGGGAGGGAATGACACCAAAAAGGAGGAGCTAAAACATGGCAGCTCTCCAATCCCTAACCAAAGAGACACTCCTTGGAAGGCTCCAAGGCTCCGCGCCCTTAGTGAAACCAGGAACACGATCCTCTCCCAAAGAATAATAGAATGCGACACCTGCCCACTGAAAATCCTAGAATTCCGTTCGACCCATATACTCGAAATTAAACTAAATACCTCACAACCCCACAAAATCTTGGCATCCTTTGCACACCTAGTGGCTAGTGGTTGCGAAAATGCACTATGAAACAAGTAGAATCTCAAAAACACTATTTTGTCTCGAAGAATACATTAGCTAATACAAGTATTAACTTTTATCTTTTCCCCCTCAAGAATAATCCCCAGAATATTCGAATAACTGCCTTCTGGTAAAATAACTTCTAGGGTAACACTGAAAGAATAACTTTTAACATGTTTAGGAAAAGAACACATTATAAAGCAAGTCCAATCTGTGAGTAAAACCACGTCTCTCAGAGAGTGAGTTGACTAATAGAAGCATGAAATATATTACTCCCTCCATTCCAAAATAAGTCTTTACTATTCTGTTTTTGGGTGTTCAGAAATAAGTGTCCACTTTCTCTTTTTGGAATCAAAAGGAAGAGTTTGGATCCTCTTGGACCCACCACTAAACTCCTTTTGTCCACACATCTGTTAAGTCAAATGCCCTCCTAAATATTTATGCAATTTAAACTAGGACACTTATTTTGGAATGGAGGGAGTATTTTATTCATGTAGCTCACCTCAAGTAATTGGGAATAAGGCTGAGCTGAGTCGAGTTGAATGATCCACAGATCAATAAAGAAAGCAAAAGTAAGAAATCTGAAAACCATTCATTTCTCTTCGGAGCAAAGTTAGAATAGAAGCACAAGCACAAGCACATATTAGTAAATACTAATTAGAGATGCTGAAGTACCTCCGCAAAATCTTCGCTGTGATTTTTCTTTACTTCTGGCACAAAAAGGCGTAACTTGACCTATAAATTCAAAAAAGTAGGCGCTCACAAGTACATCCTAGAATGGAACTGCTAAAAACTTCGAGGATGCAGGAATTATATCTTGAGCATGAACAAACCTCTTCTCTTTCAGATACATACAGAGCTCGACCATCTGGTTTTCTCTTGGGTTTGAAATCAAATACATCATGGAGAAGTTCATTTTCCTGTTTAAATAATTAGTTACTCAAACACACAGAAATTGCTGTTAACTTGCTAATTTATGTAAAAGCTTGAACTGTTAGTCCAACAATGCACATATAAATATTAACACTACCCACGTGTACTCAAATTAGAAATGTAATCAAAGGTTCCTACTATGGGCATCAGAAAGCTTGAAGCATGCATGTAAACGCACAATATTGTGGGCGTAAAGAATGCAAGTGCTGTGACTTGAACCCGACCTTACCCGAGCACTGCTAATACCAGCTCATCTATAAGCCTAAGCTTTAGAGAAATGCCAACAATATATATCAAGCTTCACAAATCTCTAGCTAAAGCCTAGAGGCGAAAAAATTGAAGGGGAAGAAGGAACTACCAGCATGTGTGTGACAAATCCTCCACCAAGTACACGTTTCATAAAGTTCATCTGTAATATGATACCCAAACAAATTTAAAAGAGATTCAGGTGCTGAAAAATAGATGATACTTAAAAAAGGAATTATACCTGTAGCAACTGGGACCATGTTTTTAATGTCAAGGTCTGCTTACCGACCTTCACCAAGACCTCAGGGACATCATCCTGAAATAGAGATTCTCCGAGGTCATTAAAATTCCCTGAATGCATTTCCCACTGAAAAACACATACATGGAGATGATCGTTTAGAAACTGAAGCTGTACCTCCAAAAATTTGATAAAATCCCAAGTAGAGCTACATCTCTTTCCCGATTTATCGACCAGACTCTCGGCTTTAGCTTTTAAAGAAAGGAACTTTGCTCGATTTAGAACTCTTTCCTTTAGTTCTTGTACTGACGAAGTTCCTTTCTGCAAACTCGTTTCTCCATTTGTTGAACTATCAGTCCCATTTTTACTTTTGCCAGCAAACTTCTCAAGGCACCCCACTTCAATTATTAGAGTCAGAGCATCACCAGCTGCGACATGAACAGATTCATCATCTGCCTCTAGTAAGCCAAGAAAAAATGGAATTGTCCTGTAACAATCAAAAATTGGGTATCAACCCTCCTACAAACATTAGTATGTCTAATTGGAAATTTTAGAAAGGGACAACTTCACAAATGGTCCCTGAACTTTGCGCGAATCCATGGATAGTTCCTGATCTTTGGAAATGAATATTGGAGATACAAGTCCACCAAATGTGGAAGTTGATGGTCCTTCTGTTAGTCGATCGTTAATTTTGACCGTTAACTTACATGTGACTCTCATGTGCTGATTTATTAGGGGCAATTAAGGAAAAAACTTTAAAAACCAAGGGGTAATTACGGAAAAACAAGGGCTTGTTTCACTGTTGATTCCGGCGAATGTTCTGGGTTATGGAAAGACAAGGGCTTTTTCTTTTCTTTTTTTCTTTCTATTCATTTTCTTGTTATGATTTGAAGTATGAATTTGGTTTGATAAATGATCGATGGAGAGTCAGGATCATCATCCTCCTTCCTTGATGTTGGGTCCTTTCTGCCGCTAACATTAGGCTTCACGACTTCTGCACTAGAACTATTTTGAGACTTTTCCGGGTGAAAGAATATAATTAAATTCAATTTTCACCCCAGGCATTATCTGCAAAAGATTTGCCAGTTTTTGATATCCTAGCTTCTGCACATCCAGAGAATAACCATTAAAAGGCTCAGAAATTCCAGCTCGAAATCCCATTCGGGGCCCAAAAATTCATCACACACAAATGGGTCTGCCGCAATTCACCCAAACAATTATCACCTCAAATATTTTAACCCGTGGCACCTGCTATTCCGGAGACCAATAAAGACTCCACCTTTGAATATGGAGATGAAGACTCGTTTGGAAGCTTTTTTGGGGGGAATTTCGACCCAACAGACCCTAGTTCCGACACCTGCCGATTCATCGGAGGTGAGGAAGATGCAGGTTGGGAGAGGCAGATTCGTCGATGGAACCTTTGCTGGAGAATTTTACAGAGGAGAGAGAAGAAGACTGATTGGGAAACAATGTGGAATTTCCACTTCTATCCTCAAAATATAAAGCATGTGCTAAGCACATGACTATTTAACGATGAAGCTAACGATCATTTAACGGAGAAATCAATTACATCCACATTTGGTGTGCTTGAATTTCCAATATTCATTTTCAAAGATCAGGGACTATTCATGGATTCGCGCAAAGTTCAGGGACCATTTGTGAAGTCCCATTTAGAAAAGTAGATTCCACATGGAGACTCCCATGAAGAACACTTCTATTCAGTTCTACAACAATGAAAACCCAAAGAAACCAATGCTAGAAGAGCAAAAAGCATGCTTCTAAGTTCTAATGTCGAGGATTACCCGTGGCTTTATAAGTAAATATGGTCCCATTCACAATCCAATGAATGTTAACCACTTTCTCAATTTAGGAGATGCTGAATGAAAAGGATGCACTTACCCTTGCCAGTAGTTGTAATTAAGTGCCCATCCATTCATGGTACTTAAAAGAAGCAACCAAGCAGAAATTGCATGCCTTTGGACAGCAGTGTCAGCAACCAAATTATTTCCTCCTGATTCTGAGTAAATGAACTGCCATATGTTTAGCATAGATCTTTGCGTGTCTTCCGAATTACTCCTGCCAACAAAAGTGACAATAGCCAAACAATCCAAAATCTGCAATAGAAAATCTCAGATCAAGATTCAAACAATTGACCTGTTACTATCAGAGTCGATCAAAAGCAAAATATTAGTCGTATCTATGTCAATAATAGAATAACAGGGAATCTGGGACTTGAAACTACTTCGAAGTAATATACATACAGATATTAACTTCCCGGATTCAGCTCCACATTCAAGAGCTTCTGAAAGAATCGGAAGTGACTGTACATATAGTTCATGCGCTTCGTCTCCACATCCAATGGTGATAGCCAACAATCCTGCACAAATAATTCAACAGGGAACCATTCTAATCTACATGTAAATGAAGAAAAAACATTAAACTTCGAAAGACCAATCCTACCAAGGGCATCAGATGCTAAACAACTCTCTTTGATAGATCCCTTTTTGAAGGAATTCAAGCATCGGTAAAGTATGGTAGCAAAACTGCAACAAAAGAGCAGCGGGTGAGTTGTGGAACTTCATTCGTGTGGTTGGCTTATACTCTTCTTAAAATTTCCAATAGGTAATAGAGCTGATTACTTCTTTCCGGCAAATTGCTGCTGACAACTAACAGTGAGACCTTTGATAATTGATGACAGTGCAATCTCCCTTGTTGATCCCCTAAAAACAATAAACCCTGTCATCACTTAGCCATAAGGCAAATGTCATGGAACATGACTTGCTGGAGGAGAACGCATGAAAACGCTAAACCCTAAAATGCTGACAAAAGTAATGAATTTATATGAAGAAAGAAGCACCTTTTCTCGAATAGATTATCCAAGTAGTGATACAGACTATTCTTTCCCTCATTTGAACGTTCATTGCCAACATTATCTTCAAGATTATCAGCAATACTTCTACCGCAACCAGAACCTGTAGAAGGAAATACAAAATGACATCTACAGCAAACCATAACCAATTGCAGGAAATTACTGCCAGCCTCTTCTGTGAACATTATAATATTCGCACTTCTGCACAGTATATTCTTATATAGCACATACACCTAGAAGTACTCTTTCAAAGTGTAATGCATCATCTCTAATTTCCATGTTATAAGAGAATGCTTGCGTCCTTTAACTGTGTGGAAATAACCGGCTCCATGTATTTACCAGTAACAATATTTGATCCCCTTTCTGTTTTAACTAGATTAAGTGAATATCTCCTATTCCCGGTTCCATTTTATCATATTCCTCCCCCCTTCTCTCGCTCTTACTATCTTTACCTTAGATGTTAACCAATTTTATTAACTTTATTTTAGAAGTCTCTGTCTTCCTTGTTGCATATTTACAAGGACTAAATTTAAATATCTTGCCCATTTATCGTTTGTGTGTGTGTGTGTGTGTCCATCAGAATCCTAAAGCTAACCACAATCTGTATTAAACCATTACCAAAATCCCTACCATGTTTATACTAGATAGTCAATTATATGGAGTTCATCATAACCTAGAAGAATCTATAGTGTAAAACAAGGCTCATTTCACTGTTCATGATTTGACATTATGAAGTGTGAAATAAGCCTTCAATCCAAACCCTTCAAAAAAAAATATTAATCTTTCAATCTTAACCATTGATTATAAACACCATTCCCCCCATTTTCCAATTCAAATTTTTTATAGCAACTAATTTTTATTAACTTATTTATAGTATTTAATTTTTATATCAATTAGAATGTTAATTTTTAAGGGTTTTTTTTTTCATGCGCGGGCACGGAAATACACTAGTATTCATATGGGATATGAGACATATTTGGCTAACCCAGAAAGTAGGTTATCCAAATACAAAATAAATTATGAAGTAAAAGATCTCTTCCAGCACAAATCCCAAACTTCTAGGTCGTACAAAAGAAAAGCCTTCTGAGTTCTCGAATTTCACAACTAAGTGACAAATATGAATGAACCCAGAAAGATGAGTTTCTGAAAGATGAACTTACGCTTTCCCATTGTTAAAAGAACTTTCTAAAACAAATAATCCACAACATTCAACAAAAAGCCTGAACGTAGATTATTTGCGCAGATACGGAATTACATCTCCCACTTTGACGATAAATTAAGCTCATTCTTCTCATACTTTCTTTAACCTCTATTATTATCTCTGCACCACCAAAATCTGACATATATGTTCTTTGAGCTTGTGAATTGAACACCTATCCATTCCTACAGGAGGAAGGAAACTAAAACAAATCAAACAAAAAAAAAAAAAACACTGAATTTCATATCAACAATTGAAAAAACAAAATAACGAATTTAGAAGTTTCAGTTTCTGACACATGGGTTCTTAAACTTGTGAACTAAACACACTATGGTCCTACAGGCTACAACAAAATCAAAATAAACCCAATTTATAAACATAAATAAATAAGCAAATAATTTTCAAATAATAGCTTAATAGACAACTCTGACCACCAATCCATTCGTATAATGAAATAAACTTTTAAAATATAAATAAATAAGGAATGAATGAATGTTCAAATTGTCAACCGAGAATACAAACGAATGAGTTTGTTTGCAAAGTAACAATTTGCTGAAATCTGTGGTCAGTAAACTTGTTTGAAAACCTTCCCAAGCCTATAAATTAATCAAAATAAACCCAAAAAAAATTAATTTTTTAAATCAGTTAGCAGAAAAAAAAATGAACACCTTTCCATTCCCATTAACAGAAACAAACTCAACCAAATCAAAAAAAAAAAAAAACAAAAACAAAAACAAACAAAACAATAACCTCTCAATTTACCAACTGAATACACAAAAATATTTAATTTAAGTTGATAACCTCTTTATTCATAAAACATAATCAAAATAAAGCCAACTCACAAAATTAAATAAATTGAAAGACCAGCTGATTGCACAAAACAGAGCACTTTTCCGCTTTTTTTTTTTTTTGCAGAACAGAATTGTAGCAAATAGGAAAAAAAAAAAATAATGAATTCCCAGTTTAGAAACTGAGTACTGAACAAAATTAATAATAACGATAATGATAAGATTATTAATTTCAAGTATCAAATTCTAATACATGATCGAAATAAACCCATGTAAAGATAATGAATTTTCAAAAAACAGCTGATATACACAAAATTTAACACCTTTACATTAACATAACAAAGCAAAAGTAAAACCAATTTGTCAGGAAGATGAAATTTTCAAATTAACAACTGAATTAGCAGAGAGACTTAACATAGTATAATTGGGTTCCTTGGAAGTGCCAAACCTGGAAGAACAGTGATTGCCCAAGGACCCAATTCAATGAATTATATAGAATTAAAGAATGTCTATCTCGGATTGGAATTTCGAGTTTGTGATTGTACTGTGTTCGGAAATCTATTTATGTAGTAGTATTCAGAACTAGGGAAACTTGTAACCGGTTTGTTAACAAACGGGTCGGTCTAAGGTGTAATACTTGCAAGGTTTTTTATTAGGTTTGGTTTCTTGTTAGGGTTAATTACATTTAAGATCTTAATTTTTTGTGAATTTGTAAAACGAACCATTCAGTTTTAAGTATTGAGCTCCTAATATTTCAGTTTTATTGCGATTTAAATCTTTTTCAATAAATTTGTCAAATTTTAATGGAAGAGGACCCACGTAAAAAAACATGTGAGTTAATTAGGAGCATTTAAGTCTTTTCTCCCCAAATTTAATTTCAAACTCTAAAAAAAGTAGAAAATCCACCTTACTCTTTATCACAACCGCACCCCCTCCCTTCCTCTCCCCCTCCTCCTTCGTCTTCTTCTTTCTCTTTCCTCAATCCGATTCTAATTCCATAGCCATCCATTCTAACTTCATAGTCACCGCCGCTATCTATTCCCATTCATCTCCCCTCAACCCAATTCTCTCATCAATAGTCACCGCAACTCCATATGTACAAAGTTTGAAAGATCTTGATCAATCAAAAGAGTTTAACGTCAAAGAGAACCGCATTAATCTTCTTAAGAGTTTCGTTGTATAGTAATAAACGTATCCTGTTGGACAGTTGCTTCAAAGATTTGATACTTTTATGAACATTTTTGGATTCCACGAAATTTAGTCATCAGTTGGATATGTGTGTTGATTGATCTTTTGTTGTATGTCGATGTTAATAATGTGCTTTGTAGCTGCAAAAGGGATTAAGTGGGTGAATGGATTGTGAACAGTGAGTTCAAGATTGATACGATTTTGAATCAAAATATTATACTATTTCAATCGGTGCAAATTATTAAATTCAGGCATTATGATTGTTTAGGTTTAATCGATTTTTGTGGTAAGCAGACCCTTAGCAACAAAGCGATGGTGAGATATGTGTTTCACTATTTGTATATTGTATGAATTGCTCGATAAGATGAATTGTTATAAAGTGTTTCTCATTGCAAAATGAAGGGTGGGATTCTTTCCTCCCTTAAACGACACCAAGAGGAAGTCTGTATTTCATAACGATTTTTGGGTTGACTCAGTGCCGTTGGATGTTATAAACTTCTCGGATCAAGAAAATAGAATACGAAGATATGAAGTGAAACGTCTATGGTTCGGCCTGCAAAGCAATGGATTGGTATAGATTAGGCATAGAGGATGATAGTTTTATCATTTCTTCTAATTCATAAGCTTTTAGTTTTTCAAAATATTGTTCTACAGTCGTAGTCTTTTAAAAATTCTCCAAAATCATTAAAAAAAATCCCAAATTTTGAAATATCAATTAGATTTAAATAGAAAACTATAACTATAAAAATAATAAAAAATTACATTAGAAAAGTTTATAAGCTTTTAAATGCTCAATATCTCCATTATGATGAGCTTCTCATATTAAGATATTCTCGTTATTGAGAGTATTAATGAGCAAATTTCATTAATTTGAATAAATTTAAATAATGCATTTTTATATTTATCAAGTCATACATAATGATTACTGATTAGTGAGTAAAATAACCATCGATATTTTTTGTAACCGAAAAATATATACAATTTTTTCTTTTTCTTGATCTCTTCATGTGTTTGTTCTTCCCCTCTCCCTCCCCCCGCACTCCCCCTTTTTTTTGTCAAAGTACTCTACATATATTTTTTTTACTATTACAAATTTATGTTATTGTCAATCCTTACCTCGTCTTAAAAGCAATATATCATCATTAATTTTTAATTTACACAATGCTAAAATATTATTTCCCTCTCTTTGATCAAATACTGCCATGACATGATTTATTCTTTATTTTAAATACATGTCTTTTCCACATTCTTACCACAAAAAGAGGAATAGAAATGTGCATTAAAAAAATAATAAAAAAGAATCATAACTTAATTAAACATATTATGGAAGATAAAAAAGAGTTTTACAAAGTTATTGCATTTTAACTTGCTAGTTGCTAAGCACAGGGCAGTTGGTATGTCGCTAGATTTTACGAATGTTTATTTTTTTAAACATATATAAAAATTAAAAATTATATCTATAATATAAATATAAAAAATATATAATTTATATTATTATCATATTTGTAATTATTATATATATTTTATATTTATATTATATATAATTTATAATATTTATATATATTTGCTAAAAAAAAATAACATTCCTAACATCAAGCGACAAGGCATTCGGTATAATTTGCGCTCACCGGTTGGCTCTCTAGTAATCTCATACTGACAAGAGAACATGCGCAGGGCGCATACGAGTGTTCCGAGTGCGAGATAGAAAGATAGATTGAGGGGGAGAGAACAAATGGCTGCCGCGATCTCACCGGCCACCTCCCTCCGCATAAAACCGTTATCCGCTTTCCGCTTCCTCTCATTTTATCGCCAAACAACTCCCATCCCCACCGCCAACCTCCCTTTTCCACCCAAAACCATAGCAACCACTTCCGTTTTCCCTCCAAAATTCCTCACTCCATCCCACGCTCCAACAATCCCCGACCGCCGTTGCTTCTGTACTGCAACTGAGCTCGCCGCGGCAACAACTGACGAAAAATTAGGGGAAAAAATTGGTGAGTTTCGAAAACGAGCGAGTATTGTGGATATAAAGGGTGGGCCGGAGGAGGGAGTGGATAAATTGGGGCAGGATTTGACGGTCAGAGGTTGGGTTAGGACAGTTCGTGTACAGAGCAGTGTTACATTCATCGAGGTATTGTATCACGATCATCGTTTGCGAAATTAGTAAATGAAAAAGTCATTAGCTCTGAAACTGAGGATTAAATAGTGATATGAAGTACTGCACTGTTAACCAAATACCTTATTAAAATTATTATTTAACATGTATTTTATAGTGTTTTAGATTCTACAAAAAATTTAAATTTTGTAAAAATATTGTTAAATATCCATAACAACTTCTATAACTTGGCAATATCAAATAAATTCTCACAAAAAACTCGAAGTTTAATTAAGTTGACAAAAAAAGTCAAAGCATAATGCTTCCTCCGTCCCAAATGAGTGACACTTTCCGTTCTTGCTTATCCTTTTCCGCCTTGCTTGTCTTGTTGTTTATAACTAAGGGAGTACTCATGTAGGGATATTTACTGCCAAGTCGCACCACTAAGTGATACAAACTTGGTTTTTGATTAGATAACCCTTTTGGAGCTGAAAAATGTGAAATTATTATGGTAACGTTT
>JAOWAN010077324.1:0-10780 GCA_028566635.1 Lobelia cardinalis
GGTTGAACCCATTACAACCTGTTAATTATTATAACTCAACCCATTACAACCCATTTGACCCAAATTGACAGGCTTAGCAACAACCTAAAGAAGATTTGTTCATGGACACATTTTGACTAGGCACGGAGATTAAAAAATGGGTTGAAAAGGGGTAATTTCCTTAAAAGACCCTTACATGTATGACCCATATTTATCCCTTGTAAGAAGTAATGTTGTGGGCAACTGAGACGGACCAAAATGGAAGTGTAACCCTCAAATGGGATGCCGAAAAAAGGAAAGTGTAACCCTTCAATTGGGACGGAGGAAGTAATATAAAGTCCCGATGTTGATATTGGCCATATAGACTTTCAGGAACTATGCTTCACTCTCAATCACCCTCTCCAACATCCTATATTCCCGAAAATCTTCTTAAAGTTTGAGCCATTCAAACTCTTCATACAAATGAATAAACCTTTAGAAGCTTCATCTCTTCCACATCTTAACTTCATGAATCATGACGCTCACGCACAGAATAAGATCACACACTAAAGAATCCAATTTTTATTACTAATGTTTCAAAGGATGGCAAATATATAGTTATCATAGCCTTCAGTTTTTTGGCATATAAAGCCTTTAGTCAAATAACTATTAGGGCTAAACCGTGGGCATGATGAGCTGACTGACAAAGAAAGGAAGATGAAGAGGAAGTGTACAACAGAGGAAAACAAGATCAACAATGATATCCAACTTATACCTACCTTGAAACTGATCATGGCAATCCCCTTAAACTTCCCTGTCTCTGGAAAGTAGAGACAATCAACTTCGGTAATGGTCCCACAACCTTCAAAGAAACTCCGAATATCCTCCTCAGTTGAGTAGTATGGTATGCCCCCAACATAAACTTTTGTAGAATTGTTTTCGTGCTCTTTACTGCAATAACAGATGCAGCACATGAGATCAATGGATCATCTTAAAACTCTGAGCTTTACTGTTAATTGGTTAATCACAGATTCACACATTAAGGAAAACCAATGCTCTAATAAAGAATAATCGGAGGAAATCAATCAGCCATATTCAGAATAGAGAAAATAGAGAGGGCAAAAATTCACCCCCTACATTTTGCACTAGCGTGTTGTGTTGTATTAGAACACACTTAACACGATCACACCAACTAGATCGACGAGCTGTGTTTGGCTTTCATGAATTCTTTACACTGACTTTTTTTATTTATGCGTCATTCATCCATCAGAGCAGTCAAACCGCTTTAACAGGAAAATAAAGGCTGCTACCAAATACTAACAATGCAACAAACTTAACAATAAGAGCAAATGGAAATGTTGTTTAACCCATCATAATCTTGAGTACAAAAGAAAGTAGCTTGAATCAGCTTAACACACAGAAAATACATAGAAACACAACTAAATTAACCCAAAGTGAATAAATTTCATTTCAAATGACCCAAATTACCTATCATCGATCTGCATTGCTGTAGCCACAACTGGTTGTTCAAATCCAGTATGTACAATTTCCTTACCATTATTCTCATCCTCCAAATTATCGCCCTTCTCAGCCTTGTTCTTTTTCTTATACTTCTTCTTCTTCTTTTTCTTGCTACTTTTCTTTTGCACCAACTTTGCCCCGTCATTTTCTTTCTCCCCACCCTCCTTAATCTCTCTCTTTCTCTTCTTTTCTCTCTTCTTCCCCTCACGTACACCATTTCCCCCATATTCTCCGATTCCCTCCTTATTAATTTCTTGAAGAGAATCTATTTTCACTACATCATCTGCCCCATTCCATGTGCTTTCTTTAAAGAGAGAAGAAGGGTTTACATTATTGCCCTCACCTCGAGCTGGTTTGTTGGTGGATTCCGATAAAGAAGGTTGGGGCTTTAATCGTTTGATTTCTCGTTTGGATAATTTGGGTTTACGGGCGGAGGCGGCTGCTTCGAGGAGAGATTCGAACGACTGGGTTTTGTTCGAGGAAGAATCATTGGGGTGGGTTTGAACTTGTGATGCTACTAACAAATTGGCTAGTTCTTCTCTTATCTTCTGCTTCAGTTTCTTGTTCGATAAAACCATTCTTCAATGACACGCAGAGAGAAAGTGAAAGCTGCGACTGGAAACTAGTGTGCTTGGTATTGAATTTGCAGGAACAAGACCCCCCCCAAAACCCTGTCCGACATGCGTTACGATGTCGTTTCACTGATTTCAGTACTTCTCTGCGGCGGCGTTTGATTAGCAATTCGCTTTGAAGGTCTTTTTTTTTTTTTTTCCCAAAGAGTACTGTAATAACATTGTGGTATTAGTACTTTTTACAATATTTTCTGGGAATCACAACAGTTTGATATCAAATTTGTTAAATTTTGGTTAATATTTTTATGAAGTTTGATATTTTAATATTTAAAACACAATAAATCTATATTTAAATAATTATTATAAATAAATAAGGTCGACATTTCAAATATCAAATAAAATATTCATTTAAAGAATAATGATGTTTTGTTTTTCAACTCTCAAAAAGTATATTATAAACTTTGTTTTTGAACTCTGACATGTTATATGATTTTTTCAAGCGATGCACACGATCATGTATAATCAAAATTCAAAATTGCCCCCGGCACATCCAAGTTCACTGTCGGGCTTGCAACCCCACGGTGGCGGCACCGCGGCAGGCTCCCTTAGGCCAGGAGTATAAGGGATGCATAAAATTTGGTTAATATGTGCATATCTCACGATTTACCTTCATCTATTGCTGAGAAGCCGATAATGTGTTGTTCAGGATTGTCTGACGAAGCTGAAAAATTCAAAATTGTATATGAAATTTTCTTTCTTTGTGGAAATGTTTTAGATGGAGGCCAATGTTGCTTCCACATTGAATGGTGATTAATGAAGGCTATAACATCGAGTATTTGGTCCATGAGTACATGTTTCGAAAAGGAAAGGATACCAATATTAATCCACGGATGTATCGATAACATGGTTGTCTGAATTTTTAAGGATACTCGATCGATACATTAAAGTTACGTAATTGATGAACGGTGTCAAAATAACAGCTTTGAAAAAGAAAGAGGAAAAGTTTAATTTGAATTGGTTCTAATAGCAAGAATCAAGATAAAAAAAGGCGTATAATACTTCTCAAAGACACAAATTGCAGCTAGCTCTAAGCAATTTCCGTAGACTTTTGCAATGAATATTTATCTCGATTCTCGACTCTTGATATATCGATCAGGAAAGCATTACGTAGGCGTGTAACAGTTTGGTTTAGTTTGATTGGGATGTAAACCATAAGTCGAACCGCACCCTATCGATTTGAAGATTTTCAAACCTAAAACGAACCGTGTAATTAAAAAATCAAACCAAATCGAACCGATAAATCGTGGTTCGATTTATCGATTTATGAAAAATCTTGTAATTTTAAGAAAAAAACTAAAAAAAGCATAAAATTTATAACAAAAATTATTTTTTAACATTAAAAGTCTAAGATTAATAATAAAAATAAAAAAATAATTCAATGATATTGTTTGTTTATATAATACTTAGCACAATACAACTTAAAAATTATAAAATTTATAAGTTCATGACCATACAATTAGGTTTAAGTTAAAATATAATTTATTCTACTTTATCTATAAATTAAAAAAGGTATATATAAATATATAAAAAAAATATGAGGGGTTCATATAAATATATACATTCGATATCGGTTTGGTTTGGTGTGATTCAGTTCAGTTTGAGGTGCCGAAACCGTAAATTGAATTGAACTGTGCGGTTTGAAAATTTATCGAACCGTAATCGACCATCATTGATCGAAACCAAACCAAACTCATCGATTTGGTTCTGTTCGATTAGAAGTTTGGATGATTTAAATTTGCACCCCTAAAAATACGGCATGAGAATTGCCTAGCCGGACGTACATTTCACAGACTCAGCCACTACAATCGCAGAGGCGAGTCCGTCATGCTGCATATAGAGGACGTGTACCGGACAGTGGCAGACGCAAATTTTCTCACCGACAGCCACAGCTACAGCCAAATGTCGGTGCAACATTTACAGATCAGTTTGTGATCAATCAGCTCCTCATAGATCAGTCACATGTAGATGTTGGTGTAACATTTGCAAATTAGTTTGTGGTCGATTAGACCCTCATAGATTAGTCACAGCTAGATGTTGACACCACCCTCGATAATAACCATGGTATCGAGTCGGATGAGGATGGTGATGACCGATGAGGGTCATTAGGATGACGATGTCAATGATGATGATGTAGATGACGATGAGGATGAGGATGATACGGATGACGACTATCAAGAGGAGCAAGTTGATCATTTGTATATTACTTCCGTCATGGCTCAGCGTAAGGGTTAACGTGCTACAAAGGCACCTAAATTTTCTGGGACACTTCACATATATTTGATAGACATCATCGTAGAAAAATGAGGGATGATTAGTTAGTTTCATATTTTTATGTTAGATATTAAACATTATATGTTTTCTTGTATTTCACATATTATTTAATTTTACTTATCGTATTATCTATGTGTTAATTTGCTCGCATAAATTTAAAGTAAACTATATAATTTGTAAATTAATACTTTTATTTAAATTCGCACCAAACTTTTATTTTCATAAGCATTTATATGAATTATATTAACCTTTATGAGAAGTCAGTTAAATTATTTTTTTATTATTTTGCTCGAAAGAAATCAGAGTTCTTTTTTTAAAACAACTCAAATTCTCATAAGCATTATTTGAAGTCTATTAATTATTATGAGAATTCAATTATACTATTTATATTTAATTATATTTTTTTAATTAAATATGTACTTAAGCTAATCTACTCAGTGTCAAACATTTTAAATTTCAACATTTTTTTTCATAAAATAATTTCTTTTAAAATTAGGGCTCACTGAGTTAAAAAAAAAAAATTGATATCTGCAGCCTTCAAGGGATGCAAAAAACTGCATTTAGCAATGCGACTGAATTTACAAAATTAGGTTTAAGCACAAACCTTCAGTAGTTTCCTGACTTTATATTTAAAGTCACTGAAAAAATGACAAAACTCTATCCTCCTTTCATTGGCAGAAAGAGGAAGATAAAAATGATGGAGATGCAGGGGATCGAACCCTGTACCTCCCGCATGCAAAGCGGGCGCTCTACCATTTGAGCTACATCCCCATTTGTGCTTTCATATTATTATACACATATATTTAGATTAAATAATATTGGAAGCGTTGGTGCTCAACTCCTCTGTTTTCCGGTCAAATCGAAAATATTATATGAAATTAACGGCTCGATCATGAATCTGATTTCTTGATATTTGATATTTGAAGTCACATCATACTATCTCTCTCTACCTTTTCTTTTTACATATTATAGGTCCCACCATTTTCTCTCTATCTCTCTCATACTTTTTTACTTTACACATCATAGGTCCCACCATCATCATTTTCATATCAAATATCAAATATCAAAATCAAATATCGCACAATATCGAATTCCTGATCTAACCGTAAATAATGTCGGTAATGGAGGATATGTTCCCGAAAGTTAGAATTCATCAACGAGTTCATTAGAAACTATAGAAGTAAAATACTAATGGAAGGGAATCCTTAGGTTTACGAGGCATTATGGTACTTCTTAAAGTGATAATTTTCAAAATAGCGTGAATAGTAATGATCAGATTCTTTTCATTAATGAGTTTGAGTTTGACCTTTAGACGAAATCACGTGTGAGTTCACTTTTGTTATCGTGGCCGAATGCAAATGGAGCTAGGACATTCAATGGTAGATGGGAGTCTGCGAAATTTCTTTAGAACTAATCATATGTATCGCGGCCAAAAGGAAAGAGCGAACGAAAAAGACACATGTCCAAAACCGTATGAGGAGGGAGAGACACAGAATTTCGGATCTGTTTAGCCACACTAGTATATAAACTACCTTAAGTTATTATTTTCTTTCAATGTGAGATTGTTCACAAAACTCACTTCAACCAACAACTTTTGAAGTCAATTTTAATATTCACTCTTTCGAATATTTTCGTTGTTTGACATTTTATGTCGTAGCCCCACTTTGTAGTACACGTATTAGCTCGGATCCACTCCGACGAAATAGTGGGACTCACTTATATAATGGTTCAAAGCGAGTGAAACACCCATTGCTCAAAATAGTTGTCACACTAATTTTCCAATAAATCTCCAAACATATATAGCAACTTTGATCTGGAGGTCTTGTACACATTGTCACAAAGGAAGTGAATGGGAAGGGTTGATTTGTATAAGGGCAAACTAAAGGTAATTAAGGATTACCCTTGTTGGTAAGGGCACTTTCTTTGAAACTAATTAGTCAGCGTGGCACCTGTTAAATAGGTTTTTCCTTTCTCTTACGCCCGTTGAAGTTTCCAAATCCCTTTTTGCCTCCAATGTGGAAAACATTTTGAAAGAAAGTTTAATCTATTAATTAGAAGGATCAGTTTACTAATGCTGTTTTTGTACTTGAGAAAGCATAAATTTCATCGGGTCGTCGTATCTTGTTCTCACTGATTAGCAGCTTTATTTGGAACTTCCAGGGAGTTTAATCCTCTCGCCATTTGTTCCAAAATGAGTGTTAATTTGGGTCATTTTCGAGTTTTACTAGCACGCGGGAATGCCTTTCGTAAGAAGTGGTCTGCGCAGAACTAGGAGTACTGAGTTAATGTGTAGCTGTAAAAATTTACAGAAATAGTGTCAGGATTACATACATCATTCACAGTACTAATATTTACATAGTCCCATGAAGCAAATAATAATACATGCGATCGAAATGCCTATAGTTACATAAAGAATCAAATTGCCTTTCACCTGACCACTATTTTTGAAAGAATCAAAATGCCTATACTTACATAAAGAATTTTTTCTAAAACAGAATATGCATGTGCCCATTTCTGTACACAGAGGAGAGGTAGGGAGCCAGCAACTATGTTCAAATCATCACAAAAAGCTCTCTTCCTCCCCTCATTTTTCCTCCTGCTCCAACACCCATAAATTGACAATCTGTTATCTGATGCGGGCAATGTGATCAAAAGGTATTGACTTCAGTCTGGGAGCTGGCTTAGGCAAGCTTGGAGTCCCAAATACTTTCCATATCCGTAAAGTCTCATCAGACCCTGCTGATGCCACTCTCTGTCTATCTGGGCTCTGATATATAAGCAAAGTTATCAATTAGCTCAACAAGGGAAAGTGTAAAAGAGAAGTGAAAATTCAACTCAATAATGTAGGAAAGCAGAGTTAAATCCCACTACAAATCCCCAAAAAGTAAATAATAATACCTGAGCCATATGGAGCACCCTGGATGTATGGCCATGAAGCTTGGTTATCTTATCCATGGAATTAAGGGTACTTCCAAAGAGTGAGTTGGCTAGCCTCGAAACCATGGGAGCTCAGAAGTTCACGCTCATGTTTGTTCCAAAGCAATGAGCAGACCTGAGATCCAGTATTGACAGAGTTCAAGCTTGCTCCCGTGTCAGTGTTCCAGAACTTAATGCACCGATCTCTAACACCGCCACCGGAAGCGAGCAAATTGCTTTGGAAAGGATACCACGAGAGAGCTTTTACAGCGGAAGAGTGATCTGCTAATCTATGAAGCCATTGATTAGTTGGGCGGGAGGACGCCATTGACATATCCCATATGTAGAGGAGATTGTCATTACCTCCGCTGGCAAGTTGCTGCCCTGAATTAGACCATTTCAATCCACACACCTCCTGACTATGCCCCCTGAAAGTTTCTACGACATGGGTTCTTATCCTTGTATCGTTATTGACAATTAAACTGTCCATCGCCCCTGTTGTGAGGATCATATTGTTCCAATCAAGTGATCCAACTCTTGATCTGTGACCATCCCTCATACTTCTCAGCTGTTGCAAAAACAGGAGCAGATTAGGTTAAGTAACTCGAATCAGCGTAAACAACAAATGGCCAAATGTGAAGCAATACTCAAACATAGAGACCTATTGAAGATAACACATACCAGCCGAATACACACAGTGTCCCACAATTGAACTTCAGAATTGTCGAAGCCAACAGCAAGGTGACTGCCATCAGGTGCCCAACTAACACTCGTCACGGGTCCTGATTCATCATCGACTGCTAAAAGTTCTGTAACAGATCCATTTGAAGCGTCCCACAGATACACAAAGTTCCCAAGACCAATAGCGAGAACATTGTACCTTCCCCAATCAAGCAAATTCAGCATGTAGTCATCCACAAGATCAGGTGCGGCAAAAACCTTCTCTGCTGACTGTCAATAGGCAAAATAAAAGAAACTAGGTGAGAATGTGAATCAATTCAACAGGAAAGGGAAAGCTATATGCCCCAAGAATACAAATTCAGGGGGCTAAGTCATATTTTGAGCTACAAATGAAGCAAGAAATCCACCTGCTGAATGTGTCTCCTCGGCGTTGCTGGTTTTAGTTCTTTAGCAGTTGACAGAGACTCTTGGAAACTCTCTACTGAAGCGGGTGGACTGGGTTGCTTATTCCTGAAAGCAAGGATTCTTGTCATGTTCATGTTGAAAACATCAGCAAGCTGCTTCTGGTAAGCAGCACCGAATGAAGAACAAGGCGAAAGACTTTTGTCCAATACTTTCCCACCCATGAGCATGAAATGTGCATAGTCAAAATCCATTGCAGAGCGATTCGGGATGAACCTGTCCAACTGTCATTCAAAATCAGAAATATTAGATTAAGTTGTCAATATAACTAAATAAATAAACCATAATTCAAAGGAGAAACAAAGAAGCTAACTTCAGTCTTACATCGCTATATTTTGTTACTCAGAATTACTATTTCTATTGTTTAATTAGACCATTGAAAGAAAGATTGACCATTTATCGAACACATATCTGGTGGAACCCCTCGGCCTCCGATTTACAACCTAAAGAAGCAATTTTCAATAAGGTTCACACATAGTGATCTTGAAGAATCGCAAAACAACCACCAAGCATAGTGTAGTAGGTCTTTATTAAATGAATCCATAAACATTCAAAATTAACCCCAAATACAACAGGAAAAAACTTCCCAAACAATTAACAGAAAAATTGGTAAATCTAATTGAACAAAACCAAGAGAGAAGAAACTGTCAAATTTTACTGGAACACATGTTCCCTTACTGAACCAAAACGCATAACCTAATTTGAACTATGAAAAACCCCACCCCCAACCAAAAACCCTAGATATTTACAACATTAATTAAAAAGCAGTAAACCTCAACATACTATGACAAAACCCAAATAAGGAAATTAAGAACAAATGAACGTTATAGAAAAAACAAAAACAGACAAGCATCGGGGTAAACAGAAGAACGTATATGTACGTCATCAAGGGAATTCTTTCGCCGACGAGCTCCATTGGAGAGAGGAACCCCTGAAGCAGAATCCATTCTTACTATGTCGATCTATACAATACTCTTTTTCAACTTCCCAAGAAAACAAAGATGAAAAAACTACGAACGAAACGCAGAGAGAGAGAGCGGGTTTGTGGGTAGAGAGAGAAGAGAGGGAAATTTATTTCGCGTGGGAAGCTGTGGATTTAACCGCCTAAATTTTCCAACGGCTCTTTAACTCCGTTAAGGCTTGGTTCAAATTTCATCTACCCACCCACCCGGCCGCTCCCTTGTTTGCGTTGCTTTTTCGGTCGCAATGGCAGGGTCAAGTTTTAGAGTCAAAAAAATGATTTTTAAGGTACAAATTTGAGAATGAATGAATGAATAATTTACCCTTTTTTTCAAATTTATGAATTTTAATATTTTAAATATACTTATAAATTTTATTTGTTTGAACAAAATTAAAAAAATGAATTAAAATATTGATCAAATTGCATCATAAAAAATAAAGCATAATAATTGCTCTATTGAAAAATCCTACTTCGTAGATATTTAAAGTCGGTGAAGAAGACTATGGATTTGCCACGTAGGTTAGTTAAGATTAATATTGCTTTGTGGTGCATTTGACATTTAATTAAATTGTCCATTCATGTTCCACCACTAGATGTTTAAATATTAGATTAAACTATAGATTATCTCTAGATTAATTACATTAGAAGTATATAAATATAAATGTACTAGGTGAATATGTATAGTTTAGATGAATATGTATAGTTTTAAGTATTTATTATCTATAATAATTATCTAATACCTTTCACTATATATATAGACTAATATCATTGATTTGTACACTTTTCCTATATACTAGAATAGAACACTAGATTAAAGCGGTAAACTAATAGAAATGAAATTTTGATCAATTTTATAGTTTATGTGACTCTTCAATTACCTAATCATCTTTCATATACACAAAAGTAAAACAAATACTATTTATCATAGTAGATGGAAAGTTGGAATAATGTATATTTAACTCTTCCCCTTTTCCGTCCAAAAGCCCGGTTTATGAACCCCTTTCCGATTCCCTCACCCAATCTCATGCTCAAACAGCCAGCATTTCCGATTGACTCATTTTCCCCTTTTTTTATAGAATGGTTGAGATCAGACTTCTCTAGCAAAGGTTTGCACCCTTTACCCGGAAGGACGTGCGGATATCCTACCCCAAATATCACTCTTTTGTGGTATGTTACTTTCTACTGTGTTCTTTTACATTTCTATAGATTTTTTTTTTTGGGCTTTAAACACTTTATATTTTTATATTGCTATTATCATTCCTTAAAACTTTTCTTCTTTGTTTCTTGGGGTTTATCTTTAAGTAATCTTTTATTTACTTTTAAATAATAATTTATTCTCAATTTTTGTTATTTATTTTTTGATTTTGATAAATTTTGA
>JAOWAN010077335.1:0-10780 GCA_028566635.1 Lobelia cardinalis
GATAGGAGAAATAATTAGGTAATGATGAAAGTGGAGGAAGATGATTGAGTAATGATTGAGAAGAAGTTACTATTCATTTGAAGCGGGTCTCACCGCTTCCATTTATAAGATAGATTCTTGCCATCAATTTCGTCGACCAGTGAAACAATATTACTGTGCAAAATAAGTCGATTTACATTTACCAATATATTTCTTTTTTAGCACTTTCAAATATTTATACTCTCATGGGCGGACTTATGTAGGGGTCCACGGGGCACAATCTCTGCTAAACTTTTAGAAAAATAAATAATTATTAAGAATAAATTTTTTTTTTTGTATAATTAACTATAAATATATAAAATTGTTAGAACCTCAATTTTTGAGTTTAAAATTTTGTAAAAAGTTAAAATTCAAACTCTTAATCAAATCCCTAACTTCTAAAAATTAATCAAGAATTAATCTAGACAGTTCACTAGATCAACACTCTCATGTTCAAAGACTTAGCTGATTAGTAATTACTTGATCAACAGTTAATTACTTAAGTGGATCTGTCATATGCATCATTCAAAAGCCCACCATGAAGACTTAATTGCTGTCAGTGTAATTAAGAAAAAAAACTCAATTGCAAACAGTGTAATTGAGAATACACAAGAAAATGGATGCATTCATCAATGTCTCCACTAAGACCTGCTATTGGGTTAGCTCCTAAAGATCGATAGCTAGACCAATGCAGTGTACGAACTACGTTGAAGAGCTGCAGCATTTGTTGAACGACCGGGAACAAACAGTTAACTAACTGCAACTTACAAGCTTCTAGAAGACAACATCTGCCCTCTAAACTACAGATCACATAGGAGATTAAAGCAGCATTCAAGAAGGTAAAATGTATACATTGGAAAATCAGATTACAAGTGATATATGAATTAATTCACCATGCATGGAAGTCACAATTCTTGTGTACAAAGAATTAAAAAGGGCTACAATAGTTTCATACAGTTGACAAAACCAAGTCTATTGAGTATACCTTCTGCAGAGAAAACTCAATGACTAAAGTCTTACATCAAGTCTGACTGTTTGAAGATAGAAGATCATTTCAAAGCTAGACAAAGAAGAAAGGACCTGAACAAAGAAGACCTCCCAATTGATGAAGAATCAATTCATTCATCACAGTTCAAAACCCAGATCAAGTGCATCAAGCCTGAATAATAGTTCCCAGATGGAGAAAGTTACTCATGTCAATTCAAGAATCTCCATCAAGCAATTAAGACACAAGGATACATCTCCATCAAATTATGAACAACCAGTCAATAGAGGGAAGTAGGAAAGTGTTGGTTGGACACTAGATGATAGCGAAAAAGATTCTATGTCCAAGGTGTTACATATGTATTTTAAAATGGTTCAACCGCTAAACCTATGCAAGCCTTCATCAGCAAAGTTAAGACGTTAAGACTACCAACAATACATAGACCTTATCGAGTATAACTCTTACTGAGTCTTAAATTTCATTAAGACTAAGCTCAAGATAATGCAAGGCATCAGTCAGCAAAGGAGTTCAGATTAGCAAGATATTCATTCAAGAAATCCCATCAACAAGCACATATAGCTAAGTGTCTTCACTGGGTGCTTAAAACAAGATTGTCACTCTCAATATAAGTCAAGAAGCTAACTCCACAGCTTCAATTGCCAACTCAAGGACAACAAGTTTAATGTAAGATTGTCACTGTAAATATAGATAACAATTGGTATCAGTCAATGTTTACTATAGTAAGACATCCGCATAAAACTCTTTGGTTGAACGATTCAAAGCTTTCGATCAAGAACCCAACTCCTCGGCCTCAACTGCTAAGCCAACCACCAGCAACCAAGTGTATTCAAGAATAAAGATCCAGAATTCAAATCCGCAACAGATAGCTGCTCAACGGATAAATGACACATCATTGGAAAAACAAATAGTAGTCAACGAAAAAAAGGAATATGCTGTCACATGGGTTCAGTCAAAGATAAGGCGCAAGTGTCAGACAAACGATGAACAATAATTTTGACTCCAGCGGCTAGCTCTCAAAAGCTATAAATACCAGTTCGTTTGGTAAGCAAAACAGCTTTATCACCGAAGAAAATTTCGTGTGAAGAAACTTCAGCGATTCAGCTTAAAGGGTTACGGACTGCAAAATTCAAGCTTCAAGGTCCATCAATGAAATTCAGTAATTAATATCAGCATCCGAATCCTCAAGCTTAAATACACTTAAAATCAAAACACCTAAAATCTTAATCTTCCATTGTAACATTCTAGCTTTAAGCTTGTATTTGATATACAAAGCTTCTAATCATCTTAGGTTTAGAAGCAATCTAGAAAGCAACATTGTAAACACCTCTGGTGAATTTTTCTTTTTGTTAAGTGTAAAGTCTACGGTTGGAAGAGCCAATGCGTGAGTGAAATTTAGATAAGCTTCAAGAGTAAGTTTGTTAACTACTTCTGCGAACTCAGTAGTAATTTGTCGAGTGGATGCTTTGGTAGTTTCCGAGAAGCTGAGTTAGCTTCAAGTAGGGTGTTACTAATGCGGGTCAACCCGCCCAACCGCACCGCACCGCCCGAAAATTTACGAGTAAACGGTTAGGCGGGTCGGGTATTGGCGGGTTGCTTCTAAGCGGGCGGGTAAGCGGGGTGGATTATTTTATGCGGGTACACCTGCATACCGGCATCATATATTTAATTTTTTTAATTTAATTTTTATGTTTTTTAGATCTAGGGTTTTTTTCACACTGTCCTTACCCTACCTTACTCCTTTGTTTTGTTCTACTATAACAACATAGAGAGAGAGAGAGAGAGAGACTAAACTTGGATGGGAGTCTGATTATCGTCGGAGAGAATCGATCAAGAAAGAGAAGCACACCACCGGGCACTGGCCACTCCCCTGAGTCCCCTCCCGCCGTTGCTAGCCTGCTAACCCCCTCCAGCCCTCTTGCCTTCAGGCTCCGACGACTCCGAGGCGCCGATGGCCTCTTTTCTTTATCTCCGAATCCAAGTCTCCATCCGCATTCACCGTCGGCACTTGGCAGACTTTGTACACCACCAGGTTTCAGTAAGTACTCCTTCTCTTCAAGTAATTCTTGATTTCTTGTCCTCCACCTCCCTCCCCACTCAACCTTCTCCTTTTCCTCCTCCCTCCGCCGTCGCTTCTGCCTCTATTTCTTGTCTCCGGTAGGCGTTTTAATTTCTCTCTAGAAAAGCTAATATATATGATCAATTGATCACAGTTTCTAAAAAAAAAAGAATTTTTTGAGACAGCAACAGGAATATCTAACAATTTCAAATTTTCAATGCTAAGAAGGGGCTTGCTATTTGTCTTGTGTTTTGGCCCTTCAGTTCAAGTTTCTTTCACCTTCCCTTTATAAATCTAATGTTGTTATTTCCAAGTATAATGTCAAATATTGATGCGTACCTTTAAGAAGGGGCTTGCTACTTAATACTTAATTTGTCTTAGATGGATGATAAAGAAAAGAAGGGAATAGAAAACCAAAATATATAGAGAGGGAAAAAAGTTTTCTGGCTAGAGGCTAGAGCTCTGAAATTCAGATATGGATGTTCTGCAAGTATTACCCAAGTAGTGTCCACTGTCCAAGGATTGATAAAAAGAATTTCACTTGTTCCCTGAACCTTAACCATTGTCCAGACAACTTTATGATTTGGTAGTCTAGTTTGATTTTTGCTTAAGCTTTCCATTTCTGTTTGCTAATTTACTATTTTTCTTTGTTAATCTTCCTCAGATGTCGAATGTTATTGAATTGGGCGAAGAGCTAGACGTGCAAACGAATGAAGTAGAGATTCCAAAAGAGGGTGAAACCGTGGATGTGAAGTCGAAACGAAAAAGGGGTAAAACATCAACAGTTTGGGATCATTTTAAGGAGATAAAAAATGATCAAGGTTTGTATGTTAAAGCTTCATGCAATTACTGTGGTAAAATTTATGAGGCTCAACCTCATGTGCATGGTACTACGTCTCTTAGAAGTCATTTAGCAAAGTGTAATACGTATGCGGTAAATAAAAACGTGGGTCAGACTACATTAGTAGTTGAGGGGAGTAGTGATGGAAAATCTGAAAATTTGGAAGCTTGAAAATTTGATGAGTATGAAATCACTAAAGCAATTGCTCACATGGTTATTGTTGATGAACTACCCTTTAGGTTTGTTGAGAAAAATGGATTTAAATATTTTTTGAGCAAGGCTCAACCATTGTACAATCCTAAAGGAAGACTTACTATTGCTAATGAGTGTTTTAAATTGTATTTGAAGGAGAAGAAGAAAATAATGTGTGAGCTTAAGAAAAATATTGAAAGAATTTGCTTATCTACCGACACTTGGACTTTCATCCAAAGAGTCTATTACATGGTTCTCACTGGTCATTATGTAGCAAATGATTGGACTCTAAGAAAAAGAATTCTAAATTTTTGCCCCATTTCAAGTCATAAGGGAGTTGACATTGGAAAAGCTATTGAAAATTGCTTGATTGAATGAGACATTAATTATGTGTTAACTATAACCGTTGACAATGCTTCTTCAAATGATTATGCTCTTAGATTTTTGAAAGAACAATCGAAACTTAAGGAAAAATGCTTGTTGAAAAGTAAATGGATGCATGTTCGATGTGTAGCTCACATTATGAATTTAATTGTTCAAGAAGGCTTGAGTAAGAATGTTCAAAGTGTTGAAAAAATTAGAGCAGCTGTGAAGTATGTGAGGCATTCACCAAAAAGAGTTATGAAAATTAGAAAGTTTGTTGAGTTTAAAAAATGTGATTGTACCAAGAATTTGGTTTTAGATGTGCCAACTAGATGGAATTCTAGATGGAATTCTACTTTCATGATGTTGGATGTTGCTCAGTTTTATGAAAAGGCTTTTTGAAGATTTGATTTGAGTGATCCACTCTATAAAGAAATTTTGATGTATGTTCCTGATGATCCTAATTCCGACCCGGGATTGCCTACTTCAATTAATTGGGACAAGGTTAGAAAGTTGGCCAAGGTTTTTGAACCTTTTTATGACTTGGCATTGAAGGTTTCTTGTTCCAAATCTGTGAGTGTGCATTCATTTCTTGAAGGTATTTTGACTATTGATGCCTTGTTGAAGAAAATGGCTAGTGAAGCGGATCATGAACTTTGTGAAATGGCATTTTTTATGAAGGAGAAATTTGATAAATACTTTGTTTTTGCTGCATCTATGAACATGTTATACATTGCTTGTGTTCTAGATCCTAGGTACAAACTTGTGTATTTAGAGGTTCTATTTGGTAGTATGTTTGGGAAATTTGATGATACGATCAAAAGAGATGAGGTTCAATATGCCATGTATCAATTGTTTGATGAGTACGTGAGGATTCATTCTCCGAAGGGTAAGGGTAAAAGAGACGAGACTGAAATTCCACTTTCTACAACTTTGGCCGGGAAAAAACCTTTGATCATTGAAGCTCTACAAATGGAATTGAGAAATAAAATAGCTCCCGTTGGTGGTCATGAAGAATCTCGATCCGAATTGGACAAGTATTTGAGGGAAGAGCTTGAGGTAGCAAACTCAAACTTTGATATTTTGGGTTGGTGGAAAATGAATAGTGCTCGAATGCCAATTCTCTCAACAATAGCACATGATATCCTTGCAATACCCATCTCCACGGTAGCATCGAAATCCACTTTTAGCACAAGTGGAAGAATATTAGATGCTTTTAGAAGTTCTCTAACTCCAAGAACCGCTCAAGCTTTGATTTGCGCCCGAGATTGGCTTCGTGCAAGTGATCCTTCGGCAGAGTTAGTTGAAGAAACTTGGGTGGAACTCCAAGCGATTGATGAAGGTTAGTGACTCAACTTCTAAGCTAATTTATCTTTTTTTTTTTTTAAGTTTTTGAGCTCTTTCATACATGCTTTTGAATTTGGATTGCTTAAATCATTGTATTCTTATTTTTGTTTATAGAATTAACTATCAAGGAGAATGTACCTAACTCATGCTTAGATTCACCATGATTATAGCTCAAAGAGGTAAGTAAATATAATGATTGATACTTCAATAAACTTCAGTGCAGTGCTCTTGGTATTTCATCTAATATTTGGTAGCAAACTCATTGTATTTTTTTGGATAGAATTGCTGCTGTTGGCCTGTTGGTGCCCTTCGTTGTTGCTGTCATTCGTTAATCGTTATTGCTGCTAGCCTATGATGCTTGTTGGTTGTTGCTGATGCTATGATGCTTCATGTGCTTGTCTGCTGCTGCGATGTTTCCTGCTGCTGCCTACTTTCAAAGTTGCTGCTGCCTTTTTATGTTGCTGCTGCCGCCCTTAGCTGCTGCTATGATGCTTGTTCTTTTTGTTTGTTATGGACCTTATGATTTTTTCTATTCATAAAATTCCTTTCTGTTATGAATTAGTACTGTTGATTAACCTTAGTAGATAGTAAAACCCAAAAGGTAGTAGATAGTAGTAATTATTGTCAAATGTTAATGGTGATTGGTGATTAAGATCTAGTTGTTCTTTTAGCAACAAGCTACTAGCTAGCTGCAGCAGTAGTTTATGTCTATTAGTATGTTCTAATCATTGTTCTCACAGTTTAGTTTTTGTTGGGTTAAATTTAACATTGCTCCATTTATTACTAGCCGCGCATAAAACCACGTAAACCGCCTGCTCAAACCGCGGGTTAGGTGGTGCGGTTCCAACACCTTATGCGATGTGGTGCGGAAGGTTTGAAAATTATATAAAACTGCGTTACCCGAAACCGCCCGCATTAACACCCCTAGCTTCAAGTTAAATTAAGCAAGAGTGCTCCACGGAATTGCTTGGGCCAGGCTTCGCCAGAATTGTCTACGTGAAATTTCGTTTAGTGCTAACTTACAAGAATTCTTATTGATTATTAAGACAAAGCCTTGTGTGTTCAAGAGGAACAAAAAGGGGTGAATGTACTAGTGTTAACTGGGAACCACTTGAAAAATTACAGTGTATTTTACTTTTGTGTTATTGTCTCTTTCTCCTTAATATCTACTCTTCAAATCGAGTGTTTTTTATTGCATTATTTCTATCTTGCATTCCATTCAATTGGCATTATAATCAGCTTGTTTCATAATTCTCCAAACTCTTCCGCTGCAAACTCTCTTAAGGGTTAACAAACTGCTTGCTTAAAACAAGTAGAACAAGGATTATCCAACTCAAAAAGCAGCTTCTTTGCAGGAATCTGCTGGGTCAAAAAGAGATTATCCAACTCTCAAACAGTTGTATTAAACAGTGCTGTCAAAATTATCATTTAACTAATCAGCTATTAATATATATTGAGTAACATCAAATAGAGGTGGCAAAATCTGATATGCGCCTATGCGCACGGTTCTAAACCGTGCGCCCAATGCACATATATGTGTTATAAAATGCACATATTAATTATACCATTAATATGTTAATAGTGAATATGTACATTTCATAATATACATATGTACATTTTATAACACATATATGTGTATTGGGCGCTTGGTTTAGAACCGTGCGACTAGACGCACATCAGACGGACTGAATAGAGTTAGCCTATTTCAGGATCCTTCAATTAGTATCAAAATATCTACTAAATGTAGTTTGATAACTAACCAAGAGGATAAAGAAAAAGGGTTCTCACAAAAGTCCCCCCACAAAATAATTACTTGATTCAATTTTTTTGTAAATATTTTACATCAGTGACTACAATTAAAATTTTAAAAAAAAATTATATTTGTTTAACAAAAATTATATAGTTGTTGAAAAAAAAATATCGTTAGATTGTGCACCACTGATGATCGGAGCAAGATGTGCCACTTTGTAGCTTATTCAATTTTAGATATTTAGATATTATTGAAGTTATATTCAATAATAAAGGACGTGATCTGATCCCTAATTTTTTATTTATATATTTTCATTAATTTATGTGATTTTTCCCAATTAAATAGTATTCCTCTATTATGATCACTTATGTAGTTTTATTACGTATTTTTATTTTTGGGTTTCTAATCCTATTTTGACAATCTACGTTTACCCAACAATATTTCATATACAAACAGTAAGAATATATAATAATACATAAATTAATTTCAAACACAAAAGGGGAGCTCAGTGCATGGGACACTTTAATGCCCCGCATTATTGTTAGAGAAAAGGAATTAAAATGAAAAAGATATTCAAGGTACCAGGGAACATCTTATTCCAATTTGGGACAAACATAACCTAGCTAGGGCCGGTTTGGCTGGTAGATTTTTGAAACACATTTGAAATTTTTTATAAAAAAAAATTTCTCTATCATATTTAGAATTGAGCAGAAAATTTTTAAAAATATCCTAAATCAAACCGATGAAAAAAAATCAAATCAACGAATTGGATTGATTTTGATTTTAAAAAATTTGAAATCGAAAAATTGGGTTGATTACGATTTAAAAAATATTTTATATATACTCTCAAAATAGAACTGAATCGAGGTCATGTAAGCGTAACTGTGTAACATTTTAGGTGTATATATACTATATTTTGTTAGTATTAGCCTAAGTATTAAGAAAATTACCTCATTTCCCTTTAGATGTTTTGTTAGTGTTAACCTAGTATGCTTTGTACTTGAATTGATCGATATATCGAATTTGTCAATATAGGTCAATTTTTAGTTTAAAAAATTCAGAAATTAATATGATCATTGTTCATAACATGTGTTCAAAATTTTTAACGTCTAAAATTGAAATTTAATTGAAATTAACTTGACATTTGACTCAAAATTAAAATAATGGTCAAATCGAGTCAAAAATATCAAAATTGACTTTTCGATTTTATATGCGGATTGATTTGGTTACAGTTTAAAAATTTCAAGAAATAGAGCATTTGGTTTGATTGCGATTTCAACCAAAAGTGTATAAAATCGAACAAATCGAACCTTAAACACACCTAAGTATCATCATCTCTCTTTCTCTCTCCATCTCGTTGAAACATCAAATTAAGGGTAAAATATAAAACTTTTTCAAACACCAAAAACAACAAAACAAAAACAGTTTCTTGAACTAAAATATTTTTTTTAAATACACCTTTTAAACGAATAGTTAATTTTTGGCATAGTTTTATTTTTTTTTTGTTTTGATTTTATTTTTTGTGGAAACCTAAATTACCTATTTACGCTTTAAAATATAAATAATTACATGATAGTTGTAGAGAGAGAAAGAGAGAGAGTGATAGTTATAATTTGATGTGATATTTGATAAGATGTAAATGTGGGTATAGAGGTATGTAAAAAAAGTAATTATGAGAGAGAAAATGGTGCTTTTGAAATTATTATAGTGAATATCATTTTTGATCATTTTTTAAACTTAATAAGAAAAACATGATTAGTGAACACACCGATAGACTACATAGCGCAGAGGTGTGAAAGCATCAATTTTGAAAAATACTTCATAGCGAGAGCGATTCCAACGCTTTAATATATATATATATATATATATATATGTATATTATAGAATGTGATCTACTAAAAACTTTAAATAATTAAGAATTTTAAGAACCAATCTAGATTATTAAACTAAGAAAATTAATGATTGAGATTACAAAAATTTTTAGACACAATAGAAAATGTGCGGTGACATATATTAGTAATTTCATACAAAAATCAGGAAACATTTGCTTGTTAAATTGTAATAGCAGGAGGATGCAAACCATATTTACAATAAAATTAATAATAAATGTAGTTATTGTTTTTCACCATCTCTTTTAAATGCTTATATTTCATGATCTAAAATTTGAAATTAAAATCTGATTGCGAGTTCTTCTTTGAAATTAAATTATCCTTTAAACAAGATCAATAAAGAATATATTTCGAATATTTTTTTTAGTTAAACTGTTAACAATGAAATTTACAACAATGAATCATGAACTTTACAACTGTAAACCATGAAATTAAAACTTTAAACCATGAAATTTACAATTGTAAACTATAAAATTAAAAAAGTGAACCATGAAATTTACAACTGTGAATCATAAAAATTTTAACTTTGAACCATGAAATTAAAACTGTGATCTCATGAAATCAATATCGTGAACCATGAAATTTACAACTGTAAATCATTAAATTTACAATTTTGAACCATAAAATTAAAACTGTGAACCATGAAATTTACAACTGTGAATCATGAAATTTACAACAGTGAATCATGAAATTTACAACCGTGAACCATGAAATTTAAACTTTGAACCATGAAATTTACAACTTTTAACCAAGAAATTTACAACTATAAACCATTAAATTAATATCGTAAACCATGAAATTTACAATTATGAACCATGAAATTTTTCACTTTGAACCACGAAATAAATATCGTGAAGCATGCATGAAATTTACAACTTTGAAGCGTGAAATTAAAACTGTGAACCATTAAATTAACAACTGTGAATTATAAAATTTACAACCGTGAACCATGAAATTTACAAATTTTAACGATAAAACTTATAACTGTGAACTATGAAATTAAAACTATGAACTATGAAATTAATATCGTGAACCATAAAATTTATAATTGTAAATCATGAAATTTATAACTTTGAACCATGATCAATATCGTGGACAACGAAATTTAATTTTACAGTGATCATGAATTAAGTATTGTATATTGCATTGAAAATAAGATGAATTAAGTATTGTATTTTGCAGTGAAAATAGCATGAATTAAGTATTGTACAACTGTGAACCACAAAATTAATATTGTAAACTGAAAGAGTATGAAAATACTCTTATTTTAATCTATGTGATTCTGAAAATATTTAATGTGTAAATATTGTAGGAATAT
>JAOWAN010077384.1:0-10775 GCA_028566635.1 Lobelia cardinalis
GAGAGAGAGAGAGAGAGAGAGAGAGAGAGAGAGATAGAGAGAGAGAGAGAGAGAGAGAGAGAGAGAGAGAGAGAGAGCATGCAAATTTGAAATTTTCTAAATTTGACTAAGAACATCTAGAATGACGAAAACATCGGGGTAAAATCTCTCACTACAAAATTATTCACCACTATGGATTAAGGAGCAAATTTCTTATAGAATGAATCGACTTATAATCTTTTGATCTTTCACAATACACACAACACATCTGAACAAAAGGAAAAAAAAAAAAAAAAAAAGCAAACAAGGAAAATCATTTCCATATAAATCCACTTCGTGCTTGTGAAGAGGTTTTCCTGTAAACCTTCTCCACTTCTTCGCTATGGTAGTATATTGCATCAACCGCTTCATAGAGTGACATAAAGCTCTTGACAGAAGATGCCCTAATAATGAACGAAATCAAAGAATTACCTAGAAGAAGTCTATGAGAATTGGGATTTCAACAGTACACCTTGCCATTAAAATTAGACATCTAAAGATCAAGAAGTAACATCTAGTAAGCTTGAGCAGCACAGTGTGTACAATTGTCACGTAAGAAGATCTCTTTCTAGTTGTAAGTAGAACATTTGAAAAAAAATGAGAAATTATTTTGGCGAAAGAAGAATTTCACTATCGCCAAATTGACTATTTCGTTCTAGGGATATTCTTTTTTACTTTTTTCTTGAAGAATCAGATGAATTACATTGAAAATTAAACAATGTATAAATGGGTTTTGTCTGAAAGAGTTCTTGACCAAGCGATACTGTTGAGAGTTTCAAATGTCATGATCAATGTACAAAGTCGGCCAATTCTAATCACCAACCAACCCGAACAACTCTCAGTTTCCTTTTTATGAACAATTGGACTCGATTTCTTTATTTAGAAACAAAAGCTGAGTGGTAGTTATCCTTGAAAATGAACACCATCTAGAAGTAGACGCACATCTTAGGAACGATTATCCTAACAATGAGCATCATCCTCTACTGATCTAGCAGCAACATGATTACAAAAGGATGGACAAAAAAGGAGGATAACAAAATTTACATTGCATAATATCACAGTTAGCTGTTGTCTTTGCTAGACTTCAGCTGCTCCATTTCTTTCTCAGTAGGCAAAAGAAGACCACACTGCTTCAACAGAGTTGATGCTTGTTGTACAATCCTCTAGGAGGATGTTGAGTTGCAGATGGGTTGCTTGTTCCTGCAAGTGAGATGGAAGCATTTTCAGCCCTTACATTGCTAGCGTTCATGCTTTTGCATCAAAGTTACCACCATTCTTTGTTTTCATGGTTAGATAACACGTGTAAAAACTGTGCATACCCAACGGAGACAAGTCATACAGCACAGAGAAAGTATGAAGCGTAGTTGTCTCTATTGAGGAGAGCTTCTTTAAGGTTGGAATGACCTCTAACCTTCTCCTTGTAGTGGAGCAATGGCACGTCACTCAAAATAGCCATGGCATGCATACTTAAGTTGGTAAATGAAAGTATCACCTACCCAGCAAGACTAATCAGTCTAATTGTAAGTCACTGATACGAAGTAAGCTCAAGGCTCAACTTCACACATGTTCTTTATCCAACTACTCTGAAATGCATGACCTCTATGTTTCATTAGTTCATGTACAAAAATATTATCCTCTCTTGTCGAATATGCAACCTTAACACACAAAATGATGAAAAAGGGAAAGCTTGCACAGAAATTTTAGGTTCGATAGATCTCTTCTTGTACCAGAATGATCACTCTTGCAACCACAAGTCTTGAGAAAAATGAAGAGCATCTATTTGAAGCAAACTGTGATTGAAAACATAAATACACTTGATATTGTGACATGTATAATATAAAATATTACCCAACATTCTTTGAACAAAACAGGCAGGCGTTTGCTGCCCAGTCACTTGTACCTGCTATCTTGAGTAGCTAGCTTAGTCTGGTTAGCATCTTTCAAAAATCTTGTATAATTTCTCCAGAGAAGCCACCTAACAAGAGAGAAGTAACATCATCACAACTCTTGGAACACGGACATGATACATACACCGAAAAACAGAAACACACACACACACACACACACACACTGATTACAAGTTTGTGAACCTCAAGGTCATGCGTGCAATATGACCATCAAAATTAACTATAAATGTCTTGATGTCCAGCTAAGCAGTCATTATCACGGATTGTTGGTAGATTCTTCAATTTTCCATTCTTTTTACTCTTCTTTTTGTTGTTTCTTCCTCCTAGAGTTAAAAAAACATTTAAGTCATTTATAATGTTACGATGAATCAAGAGAATCTCGTAATAAAGGAAATTTGGCACAGTCGTGAAGATGTTTAGTGACTGCTGAAGACAGATAAAATGCTTGGGCTGCTAGACAGAGTTTGCCGAGTACATGAGCTGCTAGAAACAAATTGCGGGAGACAGGTCGAAAAGTGCTTAATAGTTCTAGGCGTTTGGGAGCTTACTTATTGTTAGGAGTGCGGTCACTTTGATTGAAAATCATGTTTGTCCAGCATTCCAATCAATTATTTGTCTATCTTCAAGTTATCTGTCAGAGTGGCAGAGAGTTTAGATAGGATAATGCGTCGGTTTGTTTGGCATGGTGCCGGGAAGGATGGTAAGGATCACTTGGATGTGTTTATTAGCTAGGTTTTTTACTTTTTTAAACCAAATTTGAAACCGAATCCAAAAAACCCGTTCACTTTGATAGGTTTCTAAAATAAGGTTTTCTCTCTCCATCCTACTATTTTTTACATACCTCTATACCTTTATATCCTATCAAACATCACATCAACTCACAACTATCAACCTCTCTTTCTCTATTCATTTCTATCAAATATCACATCAACTCACAACTACCACCATCTCTCTATCTCTCTCCATCTCTATCAAATATCACATCTAGGACAAAATTGGAATTTTTTTCACAAACCACAAATACCAAAAACAAGACAAACTTCACACCAAAAACGAATTTTTTAAAAACTACCATCCAAACGGATCCTTGGTGGCTTGAGAGAAGGTTTGTAGGCTGAAGGAGGAAGGTAATTTGGTGATAGGGAACCTGGTTTTCAAGAATATTTCCCTTGTCGGTAAATGGCTATGGTGTTTTCCGTTGGAGCCTAACCTTTGGCATAGGGTTATTCAGAGCAAGTTCGGTGCATATGATAACGGCTAAGATACATCTATAGATCTTTCCCTCCCCTAAGCTAGTCCCTAGGAGTTCATTCACAGTTGCTTTCTTTTCATCCTCACATTCGATATGATGTTGTCTTTAGGGGATTGTGTTTGGTTCCGGGAAGATCACTTAGGAGTTTTCCCTTTTAAGGTTTTTTATATCTTTTGCTTTGGCTTTGCAGTGTCCATAATGCACCTATTTCATATTTTCTTATTCGGGAGGGGTGGAATACCATGGAGTTTTCATTTTATGAAGAATCTTAATGGTAGAGATACCACTTCTGTTACGAATCTGCTCAACCAATTATCCTCCCTCCAGCCTATGGATCATACTGATTGAAAAATTAGGATTCCTGTGCAATCTGGCTTCTTCGCTATCAAGTTGTTCACAAAAATTCGTCCTAGAACACATATTCAGACCGAGTTTTTCTCCAATATAATTTCATTTGGAAGTCTAAGGTCCCGATTAAGTATGAAGTCGTTGCTTGGTCAGTGGTTCTTAACTGCTTGAAAGCAAATGATTGGAGCCAACAGCGACATCCGAAGACAATGTGTGTCATGTGCATGTCTGCAAGTGAGTCACATGAACACCTGTTTTTGCATTGTCCTATAGCTTGAATCCGTTGGTGCATGTTGTTTGCAACGCAATTGTATTATGCCTCACACGGTGCAGGATTTATGTTTGATGAGACATGTGGATTCCAGTAGAGGGAAGGGTGCTTCAGTGCTATGGTCAGTCTGCTTTGGAACATATGTATTGAGCGGAATTCTAGGATTTTCAGAGGTCATGAGCTACACCTCTCTTTTAAGGAAGAGGATTTCCGTTCGATATTCTCTTTGGGCTAGGAGTTTTGGGGCTTTACAAAGTCTCTCTTTAGTAGATTTATCTCGAGTTTGGAGAGATGTCTTGCATTAGTTTGAGAACTTTTATGCTTTTTCTGTTTTCTAGTTTTTTGGCCTGCATTGGCTTTTGGTGGATCTCTTGTCCACCCTCTCTGTATTATCTATTTCCTTTCCAGTAAAATTCCTCCTTTTTTTATCAATAACAAAAGAAGCGTGCGTGTTGCTGAAACATGTCATCAGAAATACCACGGCAGCGTATGAAAGTGTGCTATTTTGAATCTGTTAAAAGTGATACACATAACATAAGGGACAATGAGAAGCAAGATATACTGGACAAAATTTCAAGGAAATTTAAAGCTGTACCTGCACAAATGTGCCGTTTGTCGCCATCGAAGTTGGGGGCTTGAAGAATAGTCTCATAGATGGAAACAAAACATGTTGTATTGACCATTCACGTTGCGCCCAAACAGTCTCAGCTTCTGAAAGCAGCTCTTGGTCAAGTTCTTCCTCCATTACATCAGCAGGCTCTGAAACTCAATGAACTAAATAAAGTGGAGATCTCACAAAGTACTAAACGTTAGAAAACAATTGCGCTCTCACATAACAAGACTATCTTGGTACCTGGCCCTACTGCATCACATGTAGTTAATGCTCGTATTAGTGTAAGAAAGTAAAAGGGAAATGCGACAATCAAGAAGCAAGAAGCTATAACAAGATCCACGATTATTCAGTGTCCTGACTTGCTAAAAAAGATGGTTCCCAGAGAACTTGGGTTAACTTTAACCTAGAAAATATTTTCACTAATCTGTCTAGTTGGGACTGGAGGAAACAACTGAAAGAAGAACGGAACGAACGGGAAAAAGCCCACCCATAAAAAACTTAGAAGCAAAGCAACTTGCTGGCAGTAGGACAAAAAAGTCTTATCATTATTGACTATTAGATACAAATGTACATGCGAGCAAGATGAGGATGGAACAGGTAAAACACGGAAAAAGTATAAATAGATTGCACATGTTTAACAATTCATATTTCAAGATAACTGATGAATTAAAATAATCATATCTTAGCGGTCAGCCTCTAGTCATTTGAATTAAGAGATTCATTTATCACAAGTTCTACGGATATTTGCACCTCTTTTGTAACCCCCCAAGCCCAAGAACTCCAACTGCTACGTCGCCTCCCACTATTACACTGAGCACATGGGTCAACTAGGCCCAACCAAAGTCCATGGATGATTGTAGGTGCTAGGTAGTAGTAGGGGTTCATTTTGAGTGACTCAAATTTCCCTAATGTTTTGACGTGGATGTGAGCTCACAATCCCCCCCCCCCTATGAACCAAGATCTTGTGCGCGGGCAATCACAATTTCGCCGGGGTTCCGCTCTGAAACCATTGGCAATGCCATAAGGCCGCAACCCCAATCAAATTCATTGCTTCCACTATGCCACCGAGCACCTACATCTATTAAGCCCACACAAGAGTTCATAGATGATTGTTAGCGCTAAAGGGCTACTTGTAAGTGACTCAAACTTACCAAATCTTTTCAATGTGAGAGACAGGGGCTCACACTTTAGATTTTGGCAATATTCTTCATGTGCTCAACCCCTCCTCCCCCCCCCCCTCCCGGCGGGTACGAAATACCCACACACCGAACCCTTTTTGTCTTGACATTGCTAGACATATGCAACTTCAACCCACCATTGCCAGTCTTTACCAATTTTGTAAAAGAGAACTACCTGCGAGCGCACCACTATCTACTGTGGCAGTGGGCCACGGAATCCTTGTGGGTACCTCTTCGGGCTTTTTTGGGTATAACTGGGCATTACACGTTAGTTTATGGAATTATGGGACCAGTTGTTTGGGAAAGTAGGTGTAAAGATCAAGACCAAGGTCTACAGTCTACTGCGATAATTGGCTAAGGTACTCCTAAGATTACATCTCTGGCTTTCTTTGGGAATATCTGGCATTACACATTATTGATCTACAGGACCATTAGCATGGAGAAGTAGGGTGATGATCAAGACAATACTACGTCGCAACAAGAAAATTTCTAGCTAACAATTGCCTTGAGAATGATTAGGTCAGGAAGAATGTATGAACTAAGTCTTGTCAATCAATGCAGATACTAGGGAAAGAATGAGCCAAAGCCTCTTTCACAATATAGTAAGTGCTAATATCACCACCTCGTGAGGAGCACGAGGCATAACATGTTTCTTTTGCTAAGGTATATAATAGCTGCTTAGCTAACAAAAAATCTATCTTCCCTACTGAAGCACATATTTATACATGTCCTCAGTGAGGTCTGCCAGCAATATACTAAAGATCTTAGCTTCTTTGTGTTCTTATACTTTCCGAGACGCACGTTGAATGCGATCACAGGATGCTCTGAGCTGTAAAGTACATCATGCCCTTTCAAATAAGCATCATCAATTCATCATCCAAATTTACATTTTCAAGTTGCAAGTCCAAGCACGCTGACACATGAAGGAGTATGTTGGAAAATATGATTTTGGGGCCAAACCACTCGCAAGCCAACTGGATCAGGAGGTGGACCCCCATGTGATATAGTATTCCAGCAAACTCACGATCTTGCCCAGCGTCCATTATCTCATAAGTCCATATGATAATCCAGTTTTGGCTACACAAGAGGGAGCACAAAAATCCAACGCGGGGGTAGACATAAGCCTTATATTTGGTGCATAAATATCACAGGGCACATCGCAGATCGCACACAAGCCAAGCCAAATGATTTAGAGTTCGACCACCAACTTCCAAAGCTTAAGATTTTAGAAAGAAGGCCCAACCATAGTTTTCCTATCGTGAATCGAAGGTGTCAAAAATCATATCATGAATTGTATCGTAAGATACAGAACAAGTTTTAAGAAAATTATAGCTGATATCCCAAAAACGCAGAAATTCTGTGTATGACTTGATTTTGATGTAAAAGATCATACATCGTGTGAAGACAGACAAATCCCCTCCTTGGCATCAACCATTGGCACTGTAACGCAAGATGTGTATTAGTCATATAGTTTTTTAAGTTGGGTCTTCGTTCTCCATTTGCCTATATTTCAAAGAATGAACAAAGAACCTAAATCAAATTAGAAGGCAAAAGATTTACTCAACTAAACCCTTACCCAATCACATAGAGTCAACAAAAATGCAGCGTCTCAGGAAAACATAAGTTATTTTCTTAAAGTCCGGGTCTGCCAAACCCAATCTGAGCCTGAGACGTATCAAAGTTTATCGTACGTATCGGTGTGTCGTAAGATACCTATCGTGATTCTACACTATCTCAATTCATCTAAGCGATACGTACCGATAGACCGCGTATCGTGTATCATAAGATATTGACACCTATGGGCCAACAATGTAAAGCATGCCTTTTCTCTCATCAGCCGCAAGAGGAGAGCTGCATCACCAGATGGCTAACAAACTTCTGCACAACGATCCTTGGGGATCGAATGCAATTGCGACGACCGGAATCCAAGAGCTTTTTTAACTATAGGTCTCATACCATGTTAACTGGGTCCTCATCTAAATACTTAAAGGAAGGACCAACACTATTTATTTGCTTTAAAGCATGATATACATTATTCAGTTTTGAATTGGTTTTGAGTTAAGCGTGTAAAAGCATGATCAGATAAACATTTATGGGCCCTCTCCTCTATCAGCTTAATTTTTTTAGAGTTGGTGACTTAACATAGAATCAAAACTATATTTACACAAGGTTTTGGGCTCACTTAACCTTTACTTGTATATCTTCCGCACACCTAGTAATCGTACACGAGTTTGAACTTTGGGTGATTAGTTTGCAATGAACCACTATTCTTCCGTGCACGTCTGAGCAGGTGTCAACCAAGTGCGAGGGAGTGTTAAAATTATTTGGCCCTTTAGTTCCTTTCAATCATTAATCTGGCTCCAACATAGCTTACCCGAGAACCCCCACCCCGCCTTCTCTCTCCATATGAAACTTATCCATAAAAGGAACTTCAAAATTATACACCCAATCCAACACGTGATGGGTTTGCATGAACTTATGGACATCATGGTACAGCATTTATTTTATTGGAGCAGATGGGGAAAAGCAACTATTTAAAATCTAAAACTTTTAAATAAAATTCCATTCCCATGTCTTCTGCACAAGTTTTTACCTTTGCCACTAGCGCATGGTACTTTTCTCATATAAAATTCCGAACCATCACCAGTTGGGTTGGGTAGCAAAGGAGGATGAAGAGCGTAGAAGTTTCCAAGGGTGGCAGCAATTGACTGAAAGCAATTTTTTTCGCTATCCCAATCAACCTACAACAGTAAGCAAGAAAAAGCTCTTGAGCAAGAAAAAAGCTCTTCAAACAAAATGGAATCATATATCAAGAAAGAAGCAATACAAATTCTTAAGCAATTTTATTGCTTCCCACTCCCTCCGTCACAAATGAAGAGGGACAGTTTCCTTCTTGGGAAGTCCCATTTGAAGAGAGACATTTCCATTTTGGGCCATCCCACTTGACCACACTACCCTTACTTTTGCGCGGGATAAATAGGGGCACATGCTTAAGGGGCTTCTATGGAAATTAGCCCTTTTCAACCTATTTATTAATCCCAGTGCCTAGTCAAAGTGTCCCTCTTCAAATAGAATGGCGGTAGTACATATTAGAAAAACAACTCACGATGCACATTTAGATCGATGAGCGAGAGAATTTCAAAAGCAAGAGATCTTCCATAACGATTTTCCTATATAGGACAAACATCATGCATAAATTCAGATATCCTTTCTCAATCTTTCTCAAACAAGCACAACTATTTTGCATAGCAACACTGCTGAGAAGAGGTGCAGATGAGTTCGTTTTGTTTCCTAATAAACAACAGTTGGGAAGCGACGATACAAAATGGAGCAGTTAAGTCAGGTTCATGAAAGTGTTCAACAGCCCACGTACAAGATTCCACAATGTACCAAGACTATTCTCTATGATATCGGGTTACAGCAAAAAAGTGTCCTAAAGTAAATACCAAAGCTGGGGAACACATCCTACACCTACATATATTATATCATATGGCCTCAAGAGTCCGAAATCTGGGCAACGATCAACATCGTATATTTAGCTATGGATATAACTGAAATAATTCATGTGATAGAAGTATAATAAAGCATCTCTAACCTATTGGAGTCGAGGCTTCTGAATGCTAAGTCATTCCAAGAAAGAATTTAACACCTGAACACAAGATAGATAGTAAAACCAACGACAACAGAGACAACTGATTTGAAACCCTTGAACTAAATGGAAATAAGATAATGTTGAAATGTTTGAAGAGCAAAGTTAAGAAGAAAAAGTAGAATTTGAGAAAATAGAATGTGAAGCTGACACCCTAAATGCCCCAATCGAATACCAAAAATGGGCTCCTGGAGAATCAAGAGATGAGAACCCATACTCCTTAAGGAAGTGCTGGGCTAATTATGGAGTCCAAAAAAGAGAGTAAAACAAAGAACCTTGGCCAAAACTAGAAAGAGAATACAATTTCAAGGAAGTTGAAAGTGCCATGAAAACAAAGCAGAAATCAATCTTGCAAAGTCAAGGATGTCAAAAGCTAAGTGTACGGTCATAGATGATGGTTATACTAATAATTAGGTGAAACAGAAAGGGGGAATATATACATCTTGAAAAATCAAGAGTGTAGAAGACTTCTGATATAAAGAAGTGAACTACACTAATCATGAAGATTCAAGGTCCTCATAAATGACTTTATAAAAGAGAAGAATATTTCCATTGCTAGTGCTCGAGAAGGTCCCGCAGCTCCTCGGCAGCACCTCGAGGTGCATTTAGTTGAAAATAGAAGGATAGATATACAAGAATATAATAGCCTCAGGAAACTAGAATTGTTAACCTTCTCAGAGCATCGGTGAGGGCTAGAAGTGAAGATTTTACAAAAGAAAATGAAAGTTCATAATGCTTCAGAACCATATTAAACTTGTATGGAGGAGCAAAAGTGCCATGGAGATCTAAGTTGTAGGCCAGTGTAACATTTCAATAAGATAATGATGTTCTACAGAATGCTCATTGATTGCGAAAATTTAGTACCATCATAAGAAGAATGGAGATACTTACTGATGTAAAAATCTAATGTTATAAAACTCGAACGTAATTCGACATACTTTTGGAGTTGCATTTAATTTGGGATTCTGCCGGGATGTAAACTACAGAAGTCATCCACTAAATGAGGTGATTGATGAAAAAAAGCATGAAAAATACATGGACTCAAACATGGATACCACTGACCAAGCAAAAGTTTATGATGGATCTATGATCATAATATGGAGCTATGATCAAAGTTAGATCAGCCGTAGGATAAATGAAACAAACGAAGGATCCTCGCAAAGCCCATTTTGCAGTAAATGACAGTTCTTTGGGATAAAGGGTCTAAACTAAGCATATAAAAAACAAAGTTGATGAGCAAAAATATGGGAGACGATGATGACCAAGGAATACAACATAGATATCAACTACTTTAACGGAGGTCAATAAATTATGTGAGAGTAGAATGAATATGTTATCAGGTTAGTTTAGTTTAGTGGGAGTATGACTACAGTCTTATGTGATTGATATCAACCCAAGGAGTTGAAAAATAATTCTAAGGGACAACTTCATAAATGGTCCCTGAAGTTTTTCGGATTCTGTGGGGGGTCCCTGATGTTTAGAAATCAATATGAACGACCAAACTTAGCCAAATTCGCCCAAAATTGGTCCCTCCGTTAG
>JAOWAN010077415.1:0-10774 GCA_028566635.1 Lobelia cardinalis
GCTAGTGCGTAAAGTCCTTGACCGTATATCGTGCACGCAAGTGCTCGCGAGGTCGCTCGTACTATTTGGTATCTTCACATTGTTTGAGCTCTACTTTCACTAATTTTTGAGGCCACAAGAAGACAGCTTTTAGAGGCATTAATTTGTTGTCCAGAGCAATTTTCATAATTTTCTAGCAGAGATCTATGAGCCCACAAAGAGGATTTGCTACCATTACAGAAAACCACCACATCATCAGGAAAAGAGAAATGAGACATGATAGGGCATCCACTATGAGTATATTAACCAAATCTCTAGGTTTGTCAACATGCAATTGATTCAAGGACCTGCGAAGAACCTCAGTGGCAAATAAATAGACTAGGAGAGAGTGGATCTCCCTTTCGCGACCCCCTTGATGATTAAAAGAATCCAATTGGCTCCCCGTTAAAAAGAACAGAAAACAACATATAAGACATTCACAGAAGTGGATCTCCATATAAGATCAATATAACATTCACAGGACTTCCATAAGAAACAGCCAAGAAACACGATCAAATGCCTTTTCCATATCTAATTTCAACACTACATTTGACCCACTGATTTGATTACCATTATTAGAAATCAACTCTTGAGCTAATAGCACATTATCATGAATAATTTCCTTCGTGAAGCCACTTTGATTTAAAGAATTATTGTAGGAATATCAATCACCTTATTATTGAAGTTGCACGAATTTATAGGCTTCAAATCCTTAAATGAAGTAGGACTAGGCACTTTCGGAATGGCAGCAATTAAGGTGGAACTCCACTGTTTTGGCAAATTATCCACAGAATAATTTCCCAGTAGGAAGTGTAGAATTTCCTACAAAACCTTCACGCCCCCACTCTGTATCCTATATAACCTCGTCCACAGGAACATAAGCAAGCATTTCATTCATATCTGCAGTTACCTAAGTGGCTAAGTTAGAAAGAGACGTAGCAAATTATCCTCAGAAGGATGTTTGTCTCCATTAAGCTGGCTCTGAAAACACTCTAGAATAGCAAATTTAAGCTGATCTGGATCAGATAGAGTAACCCCTTAAGAGTTCATAAGCCGATGAATATATAATCTTTTATGAGTATTTTTAACAGCAGCATGAAACATATTGGTATCACTGTCTCCCTCCTTCAGCCATGTTAAGAGGGATTTCTGCCTCAAAAATTCCTCTGTCCTGGTCAACCACTTCTTTATCTTAGCTTGAGCCAAATGTAGTTCTCGTCTGTTTTCATCACAAGCATTAACCTCATAAGTATGTTTCTTGATAAGAAGTTCATCCTTGGCTTCTTTGAGACGGTGAAAAATATTTCTAAAATTAGATTTATTCCACGCCTGCAAAGCCTTCTTAAGCAAGCACAACTTCTTAGCAAAGACATACATAGGCTTTCCATGAATTTGAGTATCCCGAGTCTGCTGATACAAATGACAGATCTTTTGTTCAGACATTGAGAAACCTGAAAGAAGAAGCTTTTCTATTTCTCTAGCTCTTTATTGATAGAGACCAATAACGGGGAGTGATCTGTTCAAGTGAGAGTCACATGAGTAGATGCAAAGAAATCTTCCCAAAGAGGATTACAAAGAATTCTGTCAGTTCCGTGGAAAATGAGAGCACCCCATCCCTCTCATTTAACCAAGTAAACATGCTACCTTTCAGCCTTGATCATGAAGACCAGATGCTGCCATTGCTGCATTGAAGTCCAAAGCACCTCTCCTGTCCCAAACTGTACCTCCTACTCTTCTAGTTTTTCATTAGATGTCATAACAATATTGAATTTCACCCCCCCCCCACCCCCCAGCAATCATCCAAAAACCAGTTCAAGCATTAGTTAAAGCAAGAATATCATCCCAAAGAGGCATTCTAGCTTCCCTATCACACTTAGCATAAACAAAACTGAACAGTCAAACACACAAGAGCCCAATTTTATTTAGTAATCCAAAATTTATGCTCTTCTTTGAGGTCCTTCAATTGCATTTGGTAGGGTTTGATCTCCCACCGAAAGACCCATTGTATTTGGCACGAGAGTAATATTTGAGTCACCCAAAATATTTATCAAAAAACCAACAAAAGCCTTGTTGACATATTTTAGTTGGTGCAAAGGTTCTTAGGTTCACTAAATTTTAATCAAATTAAATTAATCCAACAAAGGCTTTTGATGCACAATTACATTTCGAGTCTTGTGTCTTATATGTTTGTAGTAGTTTTTAGCACTCTATTTGTAGAAGAAAACTCCTTAATGCTACTATCAACCACAATTGGTAACGGATTACTATTGAAACAAAATCAACTGTTTGATGCGAATTTTCACCTACAAATTAAGATGAATACAACTAAAGTTGGATATCATTTGAAATATGTTTCTCTTTGTGTGATCGTTGGTGTGACATTTAGAATATGGTAATGCTCAGAAGGATGATTGTCTGTGGCCCTGAAAATATGGAACATATTGGTATTATCGGCCCTCTCCCTCATTTAGCCAAGTTAAGTGGGATTTCGGCCTCCAAATTCCTCTGTCCTGGTCAACCACTACTTCTTTATCTTAGCTTGAGCCAAATGAAGTTCTTGTCTGTTTTCATCGCAAGCATTAACCTCACAAGTATGTTTCTTGATGAGAAGTTTGATAATGTGAGAATGTGTTGGGAATTTTTGTGAAGATTTCCTGGATATCTTAGAAGTTGAGAATCAGATTCGCTATCAAATTGAATAATTTCCGTTCAATCAAATAAAATCTAAGAAGAACGAGAGTATATGTCTGTTTTGTTTTTGTTTTCTCATGAGAGGCTCCGGACCAAAACTGCTTAAATAAGAAGAAACCATCTACCATCTCCAACTACCAAGCGGCAGTTTTCCGAAAGAAACTGCCCGGCTACAGTTTTTTCCATTAACTGCCAAGGGCAGTTGTATCCTTTCGAAAATACAAGACAACAGATTTGTGACACAGCTTTCTGATGCGATTTTAGTATAACTGCGATTTTAGTCGACCCCGGCCAGGGGCTCTGTCCCTTGGACCCCGCTTCGCCCCCGGACCCCCGCCATTGTCCAGATTCACCAACACTCTTTATAATAAACAAATAAGCGTGCACTCTTATTTGTAAATTGCAACGAGTGATATTTTATTAATCTCTAATTACACTAAAATACCAACAGAATGCACAAAACATTATCAAGAACATAATCTGTATTAGAGAGAGAAAGAGAGAGCGGGAAAATTGATTTATCAATCTCAAGTAACCCAATGATCCCTTACTTACCTAACACAGTTTGCTAAAGTTACACTCACTTCCCCTGTATTTTCACTTGGCTTGCTATGTTGTCCAACACCATCTGTATTACTAACATTAATATCCCCCCTCAATTCGGAAGGGAAGAACAAGTTCAGAACTGCCAATTTGGATATCAGAGATGTCAACTGAGTAGAGGGTAAAGCCTTTGTAATGAAATTAGCTAGCTGGTTTAAGGATGAAATGAAGGAAGTAGCAATCGAACCATCCTTTATCTTCTCCCTCACTAAATGACGGTCAATGTCTATGTGTTTGGTCCTTTCAGGAAAAACAGGATTTGAAGCAATATGAAGAAGAGACTAGGTGTCACAATGGAGAGGAACATGAGATGTTTGAGTAATCCCAAAGCCACTAAGCACTTCCGCGAGCCATGAAATCTCACAGCAAGCATTGATCTGTACTCTGCCTCAGCTAATGATCTGGATACTGTAGTTTGCTTTTTTGTATTCCAAGAAATTAAGCAACAGCCTAACATAACACAATATCCACTGAGAGACCTTCTTGATGTGGGGCAGCTAGCCCAATCTGTATCACAGAAGGTAGACAACTGAAAGGAGCTTGAACAGAATAGAATAAGATTTGCCCTGTAGCATCATAGTGAGGAATTTTAGGACAAGCCATAAACTGACTTAGAATATGCACTGTATAGGCAATGGTGAGATAAATGAGCATGCAAACAAGTCTCCTATATTTTTTTGGATCAAAAAATAGTCCCTTATATCCATTACAAGGTTATGATGGACCCTGGATGATTTGGCCATCTGCAAGCCTTTATCTAAGATATAACATCAATGGTGTATTTCCTTTTGATGCAAACATAAACCAAATGAATTTCTAGCAATCTCAATCCCAAGGAAATATTTGAGAAATCCCAGATCGTTAATGTTGAACTGAGAGTGCAAAAATGCCTGGATAGAGGGAATATGAGTAGAGTTAGACCCTGTAATGAGGATATTATCTATATAGATCAACACCACTGTAGTTGTTGTAGAGGTATGATAAGTGAACAGTGAGTGGTCACATTTAGATTGAGAGGACCCAAAAGTGAGAAGAATTGCATAAAACTTGGAGAACCATTACCTAGGAGCCTGTTTAAGGCCATATAAGGATTTGATGAGCTTGCACATAAGTGGCCTTGAAGGAGTAGAGGAAACAAAAGTAGGTGTAGAGCCTGGAGGAAGAGACATATAATATACTTCTTCGTCTAAGGAACCATGCATGTAAGAAAGCATTTGACACATCCATTTGATGAATGAACCACTGGTGAGTAGAGGCCACAGCAAGAAGAATTCTCACAGTAGTAACCTTAACCACATGAGCAAATGTCTCAAAATAGTCCTCACCCTCTATCTGTGTAGCCTTTGGCTACAAAACTAGCCTTGCACGTGTCCAAGGTACCAACTATTAGGTATATTAATATGAAAATCTACTTATAACCAATGACCTTCTTATGAGGAGGCAATTAAGTTGTAGACAAACAACTAAGTACCAATAGCTAAGTGTGCGAAGCTATGACAACAAACGTGATCCGAGGCTCGTTAAGATTGATCTCCTTAAAAGAATTTTGCCCCCTCAACCGTAAGTGTTAAGAGGTAAATGTGGGCAATTGTTTCCCAATAGAACATGAAATCTTCCTAGCACAAGGAAGTTTCACTAACGAACTAGAATGAAGAAGAAGAGATGAACACACAAAATAGAGAGAGCAGGGTCTAAAAATCACTATTCATCTTTCTGAAAATCCTTTGAGTTTATAAATAATAATCCCCCAAATCTGTAACCTCTGAATCTCTTTAATCAGGCCATTAAGACCTGAATAAATATGTGGTTAATACATAATTAATTCTAGAAGTTATTACATCCCATGTTTTGGTCTAGAATCCGTGTTCAGATGCGAGTGTTAAAGTCTGGGGTTCCATCTCAAAATCAATTGACAATGAGAGGAGTAACCCAGGATCCTTATTAAGTGTTGGTGAGGCTTGTTTGTTCCTAATGTGGGATATTTTCTCAATACGTCCCCTCGCGTGTAGCCGGGCTTGCGGCTTACTATGCGGACTCTCTTGTCTGCTGGGTGGTGCTGAGTAAGGACATCGTGGGCCGTTGGGCCTGCACGTGTAAAGCCTGCTCTGATTCCATGTTAAAGTCTGGGGTTCCATCTCAAAACCAAATGAGAGGAGTAACCCAGGATCCTTATTAAGTGTTGGTGAGGCTTGTTTGTTCCCAATGTGGGATATTCTCTCAATAGCGAGCACCCGAGTGCGCACAAGCCAAGTTAATTTGGCCTTCATATGAACCTCCAATTTCACACCCCTACGCGGGTGCACACGGGGGAGTGACAAGTGGTATAATGTTCCTACAAATTTTAACACTACTAGAGTATTATTACTTATATAGTGCATTCTACTTAGTCTACGAATGTGGAATAACTTTCCTTTAGCTTTGACACTACACTCTTATGCTTTCCAACAAATTCTCATTCAACCATCAATGTAGGAGAAATCTCCACATTCTCACCAAACTCCCCATTATTTCCAACAAAATCTTGGATTTTCCGAGTGTTATTTTGTTTTAAAGCCTGAAGCTCAAGATGCATAGCCTTGCACCCGTTAGGATCTTTGAGAGCTTGTTTATAGGTAGTAGGTTTAGTAAGAGAAGAAATGTTGCAAATATAAGCAAAGTATTGAGGAGAAATATGATAATAATCAACAAAAGATGCAGAAAGATTGGAGGAAGGAACATGTACATGTGTAAAGGAATTAGAAGGGACATCAAATTGCGAGGGAAGGTCACACAATCATGATACTTCATGAGAACAATTTTAGCTCTTTGAAGTCTACTAGTAAGAACATCAACTGAAGGGATAGAAGGAACAGAAGTTGCGGTAGGAATGTCATGAGGAGAACATGCAGTGGAAGGTTCAGAAATGACAGGAGAACTAGTGTTAATGGCAGGTTCATTAGTGAAGGAATTAAAGGAAACATGCATAGAGAAGAAATGGAATTGAATAGAGAATAGTACAATTCAAGACCATTAAGGGAAGCAGTGTGATAAGAAAATTAATCTTCATAAAAGGTAACATTCCTACTGGTGAAGACTTCATGAGTAGATAGGTCATAAAGTTTGTATGCTTTCTGACCAAAAGGATAGCCATGCAAAATTGCTTTCCTAGCCCTAGTGTAAAACTTGTCTCTTTGAGAAGACACGGGGGAGGCAAAACATAAGCAACCAATAACTTTTAGATGAGTGTATGAAGGGGGTTTGTTAAGAAGACCTGCAAAGCCTTCTTATGCCTTCTTAGGAAGATTTATTTCACTCCTGCAAAGCCTTCTTAAACATTCCTACTGGTGAAGACTTCATGAGTAGATAGGTCATAAAGTTTGTATGCTTTCTGACCAAAAGGATAGCCATGCAAAATTGCTTTCCTAGCCCTAGTGTAAAACTTGTCTCTTTGAGAAGACACGGGGGAGGCAAAACATAAGCAACCAATAACTTTTAGATGAGTGTATGAAGGGGGTTTGTTAAGAAGACCTGCAAAGCCTTCTTATGCCTTCTTAGGAAGATTTATTTCACTCCTGCAAAGCCTTCTTAAGCAAGCACAACTTCTTAGTAAAGATAGGCTTTCCATGAATTTGAGTATCCCGAGTCCGCTTAACAACTAAGACAAATTAGGGATCTTTTGTCCAGGCATTGAGAAACCTGAAAGAAGATTTTATATTTCCCCAACTCTTTAGTAATAGAGACCAATAAAGAGGAGTGATCTATTCAAGAGAGTGTCACATGAGTCAATGCAAAGAAATCTTCCCAAAGAGGATTGCAAAGAATTCTGTCAGTTATTTGAAAAATGAGAGCACCCCATCCCTCTTATTTAACCATGTAAACATGCTACCTTTCAGCCTTGATCATGAAGACCAGATGCTGCCATTGCTGCATTGAAGTCCAAAGCACCTCTCCTGTCCCAAACTCTACCTCCTACTCTCTTAGTTTTTCATTAGATGTCATAACAAGATTGAATTCCTGCCCCCTCCCCCAACCATCCAAAGACCAGTGCAAGCATTACTTAAAAGCAAGAATATCATCCCAAAGAGGCATTCCAGCATCACTATCACACTCAGCATAAATAAAACTGAACAACCAAAAACTCAAGAGCCCAACTTAAAGAGTAATCCAAAAATTTATTTGGTACACGTTGAAGAAGAGCTCCCTACTTAATTACCAAGTTGAGTAGGGAGGGACTCTTTCTGGTTCCTTATAGGCAAAAGAACTATGGATGAAGCAAATTCATATAACCAGGGGCGGATCTAGGTGGGGTCGGGCGGGGTCGGCCGACCCCACCGTGGTGAAAAATTGTTCAAAAGTACTACTATTGTCGGAAAATATAAAGGTTTTCGACCCCTCGTTTCGTTTCGTTTCAAACATGAATTCATTTCATTTCATTTAAAATTGCATTATTTCGTTTCGTTTCCTTTACTTTCAAACATAAATTCGTTTCATTTCGTTTTTTTAGTGGTTTTAACCTTAATATATGATTATGATTTTTCATTTAGATTGATCAATGAACAAGATTTTAACTAAACGGCCTAGTTTCGATCGATTTTTTTGCTTGTTCGATCCGATTTTTTTTTTTTTTGGGGCGCTGCCCCCGAACCCCCGTATAATCTCGCCCCCACGGCCAAAAAATTCTGGCTCCGCCCCTGATTCTGAAGCTTTGAAAGAATATATTGTTGAATATTCTTCTTCTTCCTTTTCCTTCCGACGATTTTCTCGTCATCTTCTTCCTTTTTCATGGATGAAAGAGATAGATCGAAGGAGATAAATCTATTTTTATTCTTTTTCGAAGTAAAATCTGGTTATAGATCTAACGAAGGTAGCCATGGACGATTTTCGATGAAGTGGGAAATTAGAACTGCAAGGGATATTGAAGTTGTCGAAGGCGTCGTTATAGGCCCGCCGATACAAGTCCTTGGATTGAGGATGACTCCGTCGTAATAGAATATCAGTGCTTCCAATGTTTTCGACGGCGATGCTGCGAACGCAAAAACTGAAAGGCGTCGCCATATTGTGCTGCAGGAAGCCATTATCAGTGCGTGTTTGTATGTGTGTGCGTACGTGTTATTGTATGTACTAGGAGAGCTAAAGTAATAGAAAACTTTAATTCTGTAGGATTTTGGAAGCGTATGTTTTTCATATCTTTTGAAGAATTGAAATTTTTAGAAAGGAGTGCTTAGCCGATCTATTTATCTAACTGTCCAGGTCTAAGGTAAATTTGCCCAATCGGTAAATTTTAATTTTGAATTTGATTTTAGTGAATTCAATTTCTTTTTTAGTTAATATCCAAAAAAAAAAATTCATTCGGGAAATTTTAAACTTACTAAAAATTATATTTTCCATTAATTAAAATATTTTACAAACATTACACACTATAAAATACAAATCATATTTTTAAATGATACAGAGAACCGGTGAGTCGGTGGTGAAAAAGAAACTAACACCGCTACCTACATATTAACTACTTTCCAACAGTCTCCCTCTCCCTAATTTAGAAACCTCCTCCTAGACCCCCACTTAAGTTCATAACGATGGAGCCACCGTCGTCGGACGAAACGACTAGCTAGTTGTTCACGACGTCGTCGACGGGGCTTTTTTCACGCTTGTGTAGGAGTTGTTCTTCTCTTTTCTTGCCCCACCTCCTCCACTGTACCTGAAGAAACGAATTCGCCGCCAAGAAATCTACGCTCTGTTTGGGACTCAGCACATCCAACACTCCTTTTAGGGTTTTCAGCCTGACGCAATCAGCCATTTTCATCACCTTCTCCAACCCACCCAACAGCCCCTTCACCGCCACCTCCACCAGCCCGTCAACCTCCGCCGCCGCCCCCGTGACCGTTTCCCCACTCTTAACCAAACTCATCAGCCGTGCCAGCTCCACCATCCTCCGGTCAGCCATAGCCACCTGCTGCCTCTCCATGTCCCTCTCCACCTTCGTTTCTTCCCCTCTTATCTTCACCCTAAGCCCATCAATCTTCTTCAACTGGTCCTCGGTCAAGTCCTGCAGCCCCGTGTTTGTCGTGCGGATAGATTCGATGAGCCGGAACATCACCGACGGCTTCCACCCGGTGATCCAAAGATAGGCATTCTCCAGAGGTGATAGCCATACTGGGCTGAAAAAGGCCAGGACGTCTTCACGGGCCGAAGCCCATTTGACAGTGTAGTATTCCTTGTGGTGGGCCGTGAGCTTCGTCACCAGATCTTGGTACTCGGACTCCTCGTGGGAATGGCCTGGTTCTTTGACAACAGCCAAGCCAAGATACTCTTCCAGCTGACATACCCACTTCTCGTAAAATTCGGAGAATTTCTCCTCCACAAGAGTTTTCATGATTCCTGTTTTTTATTTTTTTTCTTTTTTTCCCGGTAATAAAATCAGCAGTGAGGAATGAAAGTTGATGGTCTGTGTTTGTGTATTTATAGATATAGGAAATGGGTAGAAGTAGAACAGATGGAAGGGTAGAAGAGACGACACGATCCATGTGACTGGCGAGTTTAGGGAAATGCGTGGCGAGGGTTGTTTGCATGGCTTACAAGCAGCTACTAGCCGCTGGTTTCCTCAAGGGGTAGCTCCTTAACCCAACTGCATATGCTTGGTGCTTTGACTGCTTTGACGGCCAGGGGAAAATTGTGTTCCTAAGTACGGGTTTGACCATTTCAAATCCAAACTCATTAACTCAAATAAAAAAAAAATAAAAAAATTGAGACTGCAACCCGGCAGTCCCCCACCGATCCTGCCCTGAGCCAACGTGGAAGAGGTAAATCGTATGATGGCGTTTTAGGTCCCAATATTTATTTAAAATTGCAATTTAGGCTTTTAATTTCCAAATTTTACAATTTAGGCTCCGATGTTTCAATTTTGTTGCAATTTAAGTCTTTTTCAACGGAATTCGTCTATTTCTAACGGGAGTCGCCCACGTGCACGGCACATGAGAATTTTTGCGATAATTTAGTCATTATCCATTCCCCATAAAGCTGAGGGCCTAAATTGCAACTGATTAAAATAGCTTAATTAAAATATTAATTTAATTAAAATAATACTTAATTAAAAGATACCCTAATTATATGTTACCCTAATTAAAATTTTACCTTAATTAAAGATTACTCTAATTAAAATATACCTTAATTAAAATTTACTCTAATTAGTTTTACCCTAGTTAAAATAGTACTTAATTAAAATTTTACCTTAATTAAAAATTATCCTAATTAAAATTTACCTTAATTAAATATTACCATAATTAAAATATACCCTAATTAAAAAATGGCAAATACTATATACAGGGAACCTTAAATACAAGGAACTAAAATATCATCTCGTGTATACTTACACGAAATAGTGTCTGAACTGTGGGAGGGATCAATAGACCATTACACATATACTATCGCCAAATTTTATACGGAATAAAAGTGTTAACAAGGCTTATGCATATAATTCAAACAT
>JAOWAN010077456.1:0-24180 GCA_028566635.1 Lobelia cardinalis
TCTCTCTCTCTCTCTCTCTCTCTCTCTCTCTCTCTCTCTCTCTCTCTCTCTCTCTCTCTCTCTCTCTCTCTAAATATGTACAAACATTATATATATTAAATATGTACAAACATTATTTATATATATTAAATCTGTCAATACCGGTCAAGTGGATTGAAATAGGTTGAGTTTCAATAATTTACAGGTTATGATGGGTTCAATATATTATAACCTATTTAATTAACCGATCAAATAAATTGTATAATAAATAGATTAAGTTAAAGTCGAATTAACATATTAAATACTCATTCGCACGAAAAAATATTTTATACACATTTTAATACATAAATTTATAACTAAATGGGTTGTAATGAGTTGAGATATTTAGCTTGTTATAGCGGATTATAAGATTTGGTTAATTGGTAGCATTTTGTCAGATCTAATATATATATATATATATATATATATATATATATATATATATATCTTGAGCCTTTATATTATAAATCTTACTTTCTTTCTTTTTTGAATTGACACAGTTTTTAAAGATCAATTGACTTTATAAATTTGTGAACCTAAAAAACTTGTGGTCACAATCTTTTCTTTTAGCTTCAAAGAGAACAAAAATTCGAACCGTATATATTTTCAAAATCTCAAAACAAAATAATGAACACTATTTTGGGACGCATGAAATATCAAATATTTTAAACATATAATGACATAAACTTTACTATGATGTACGGAAAGAGACCAAAAGAAATTTACCTACTCACTCCGTTTCATTTCAAGTATCTATGATAGTGATATGTTGTGAGTAGAAAATGTCGATCTCAACACACTTAAAAATGAAACGAAGGAAATATAAAAGATGGTAGAGGAGCCAAAACTTGATGGTATTTATTATGCTTCTCATGATATATTTCTTGTCAAACTGACGACCGATATATGAACTCCAATTTTTGGAAGGGATGGAAGCCAAGTTAAAGGATACTTTGCATGGTCATTGCTCGACAACTATGAGTGGTCTTCGGGTTATACGGTTCGCTTTGGATTGAACTATGTGGATTACAAAAATAACCTATCAAGACACCCAAAAAATTCTGCAATATGGCTAAAGAGCATTCTTGGGCATGGACTTGAAAATATTTACAAAGAATACTGGCAAGAGAAAAGTAACTCTTCAATATGTTCCATGTAGTGTGGGTCATGCCTATTGTAAATTAAATTAAAAAGACTAGTTGTATTTGTCACAATTCCTCTTCTATATGGCCATGTAAAGATGTTTTTTTTTTTTTTTTTTTTTTTTTTTTTTTTATATAGATGTAAAGGCTTTGTTGTTGTTGTTGTTGTTGTATGTAAAGTGCACTCATCACATGAAGAATGGTTGTTTTAGTCGTGATAGCATGGCCATGAACTTGTTGGGAAAAATCGGTTATTTTTGTTCTAATTCTAAGATGTTAAATAATAACAAAAGGTGACACCGAGATATAACGAGGAAACTCCCTTAAAATACAAAACAAAAAAAATCACTGGATCGACTCCAAAAATTCTCACTATAATAAAATGATACAATTTTGATCTTTTCAAGTTTTTGACTAAAAATTTGAGGTATACTCTTTTATGATACTTTTTGGGGTGACACTTACTCTACTCAAAAAAAATTCAAACAAATACTGTATTTTGTCTCAATCAACCATTCAGTATAAATGTCGAAACTCAAAAGCTCACTTGAAAAGGGAAAAACTAACACTTACTCAAACTCACTCGTATTGAATAGAACTCTAGTATATGTTGATTGTAATGGTGTGTTAGAATCGAAGAGACCCTCTCCATTTAAAGGCAGCTCCATCCGTTTCATCTCAGCAAAGAAAGTAGAAGAGGCCGTCATTGGAAAACGGTGAGAAGGAAGAAAAAATTAAGATTTGACTCTGATTACCATGAAAAATAATGATAAATCATTTCAGATTTATAATATTTAGGATTACATGAGAACATATATATAAAAAATACAATTGAGCTTAAAGCCTATGACTTATTTCTAATAAAATTAGGAGGGTATTTCTGATAGGATTAAAATCTATTCTTATTAATAATAACTAAACATGAGGTACATGTGTTTTTATGCATTTCCCTACTATTATTTTATCCTTTACTATTACGAGCACTTTAGAAAATACAATCAAAATTATCTACAATATAATTTCAAACTATTTTCATTATTCATGACATGGTATTTTGAACGGCAAAAATAGTTTACCTAAATATTATTTGAATCTCAACCATTTACTTTAAACATCATTTCCTTTATTTTTAATTTTCATTCCTCTTAATTTTTAATTATATATTTTTAAAATACAACCAACTCTTATATTTACAAATTTTTATACATTTAATTATATATTAATTTTTATATTAAAATTTTTATTTTCCAAACACTTTATCACGAACACCAACGTACGCTAATTGTCAATATAAATATAAGGTCCTGTAAGAACTTTTCGACAAGATCTAGAAAGCAAGTGCTGAGTCAGAAGATTGGTATAAGATTGAACAGGCGAGTACTTACCATATCTATCTCTATATATTATGTGGATAAATTAATCATCGAATACTCTTTGGTCTCATTTATATGATTGGAGACTTTCTATCTCATTTCATGTATTTATTTTATGTATTTTAAATATTATTTAGAATTTAAAATTTTAGAACGATTATGATGAAATTATAAAAAGATAGATAGAAAACGCGACACCAAATAAAATAAAGGATCTAGACTCCATTTATATTGGACATCGGACAAAAATACCTTTAACATTAATTCTTATTTTCGCCCACCTTATAAATAAAGTTGAAAGTGGAGATGCGATGAAAAAAAAAAAATTAGTATTCCTTGAAAATCTTTAATGGAAAAATACATTCAAATTAGTAATGGAAATTTTAAATTCCAATTTAAAATAATGTGTGTAAGCAATATTTTTAAAGTCCCATTACAAAGCCCAAAGGCAAAAGGTTATTGAAAAGCATAATTATTACTCAATAATGGGAGGTCAAAGGTTCTATATGCTGACTCTCCTCCTACATCTACTGGTGCTATTCCTTGCTTCCCGCCGGTGTTTCGCCACCGAGAATGCCGCCAAGTGTGGTTGCATTGACGACCGCGCCGTGAACCGCGACCGCTTTCCTGACGGTTTTGTGTTCGGAGCTTCCGGTTCCGCTTATCAGGCACTCCCTAAGTCCCTATGCTTCTCTCCATTTTTCTTTAGCTTAATTGTAGAACCTTGGTTTTTCATGACTGAGTCTTTCATTTATGGTAATTTTGGGTGCGATCGGTCACTGCTAGATCAATTGGTTTATCTTATCCTAACATTGAATTATGATTATTCATGAATTAGTGATTGCATCAATTTTTTGAAAGAATCCAATTTTTAATCGATTTTGAAATGGAATCTTTATGAATATATTCTACTCTCTTGAACCCTTTTTGATTATTTCATCTGGGTGTTCTTCATCATTTTCTATCTATTGGATCTGATTTCAGTTGCTAGTAATAAGGAATTAGGGGATGAAATTGGTTTGGTGGAGATGAAAGATTTGGGTGTTCCAAATATGTGCAGTTTTTATAACAAAGGGGAGTAAAATGGATAAGATTCACTTCTTTCAATAGTGAAAAGTTATTTCTTACTGAAAAAGAAAGATTAATGATGGTCAAATGATTTCCTTTAAAGTTAAAGGTGCCAAATGATCCAACAAAAAAAAAAAAAAAAAAAAAAAAAAAAAAAAAAAAAAAACCTCTTTATCCCAAAGATCCCAAAAGGATCCTTCTATTCAAGTAGTTCCAAATTTAACTAATATTGTAAAGTATTTATACTCCGTCCGTCCAAAAAGATTTTGATCTTTCTGGGTCATTTTTAAATTCAATTTTGATCAAATATAGGTATAAAATCACTTCAAATCATAAAATTATGAAACTATAAGATAGTTTTGACTATTTATCCAATAATATTTAATAGGGTATAAAATATATTACATATATGTCAAATAATTTTTTAATATTAAATATAAGTAATAATTTTTTAATGAATAGATCCTTTTGGGACGGAAATAGCATTTCACTGACCGTTAGTAGAGATGTATTTTTTTTCTTCTAATTGGAGTAGTTTGAGTAACAACAAAAACAACAACAATAATATTAGTATCAACAAAACAGAACCGAACAACAAAAACCTGAATAATAAGCATATTACTGCAGAGTAATATTTTTTTTTGTTAATTGTAATATATTTATTGTTGTTACTATTAACTAATTATCAGTCCCTGCATTTTATAGTATGTGTCATTTTAGAGTTATGCACACAGATTAAGAAAATAAAATTAACCTTATTTAAAGTTGGGGAGATAAATGGTGCATTTGGACGTGGAGTTTTTTAATATATTTTGTTTTTATTTGTGTTTTGTGTTGGTTTTGGTTTTGTAAGAGTTTTACAATTTTGCCCTTTAAATTTGAAAAAATTACATGATAGTGATGGAGAGAGAAAGAGAGAGAGGGTGATAGTTGTGATTTGATGTGATGTTTGATAGGATATAAAGGTAATATAGGGGTATGTAAAAATAGTAGGTAGAGAGAGAAAACTTGTGTTTTTAAAACTTAAATGGTGAACAAGTTTTTGGTATGTTTTTCAAACAAAGTTCCAAATACTAGACGGGTAAACGCACCCAAAGTTTGTTGCAAGTAGGGCTATAAACGAGCCGAACCAGCTTGTGTGCTCGAATTGGCTCGACCTATTTAAGCCCGAGTCGACTTGACTCGCACTGCTTTCATGAGTCGAGTCAAACACCATTTTCAGGCACGTCATATTTTGCGAGCTCGGCTTGCAAGACTCAGGAGCCGATAGCTCGATTTGTTAAGATCCAACTCGACTCGCCATTAAAAGGTTAAAATTTCATTTCAGGATATCTAAATCCAGCAGAAGCAGTGAACATAATAACTTAAAAATGGTAGGTATATAGGTCCAAGCATATACATAAAATTCAAAAAGCTCAATATTTGACTGAAAGTCTCAAAGAGAAAATAAAACCTGAAAACTTCATAACACTGGAATAGGGAACACGGAACACATGTACCGTAACAAATCATTAAAAATGCCAATTTCTCTGTTGGCCAGACTCGCCAAGGGTCGTGAAGACTTGCGAAAGCCCGCCAAGATCTGTTAAAGGTCGTTAATGCCTTGGCTCGCAAAAGCTCGCGAAGACTCGTAAGTATCTCGCAATCCAGTTATCAGTCGAGCCAAACCCATCTGTTTGAGATCCGACTGCCCTCGACTCGTGAAAAACATTGACGAGTCCGACTCGAACCTGTGAAAATCCGGCTCGACTCATAATTAACAGGATTAGTTGCAAGTAAAGATTTTATATGGAAAGGGGACAAAGTTGGCTATAATAGGGGTATAGAAGGAAATTTTTTCGCATATAAAGCTATAAAACGATACTTCGTTTGAAACAATTTTTTTATAGCTAAAACATAAATGATTATGAAACGGAGGGAATATTATTTTACGAGTCGTCATCATTATCAAAAAAGTACAAAAATTAATGGAATAGCAGCTATTTTAGTAACAATTGTTTTTTTTAATTATTAATTAATAGTATATACAAAGATTAATTTCATCACCGTTATCATTCAATCAAAATCCATGCTCTTTACTAATGGTGTTGGATTATTATTATTATAGAAACATTAACTTTGAACTTAATTGATTAGAATTTCAACTTTGGGACTTCTGGATGGAAGAATTATTCTAAAATCCTTAGGATATATCACCTTCGTCCCTAAATGAGTCTCCTGTTTGGTTTTTTGAATAGCCAACCTAATTTATTATAAAAATAATTTTTTGATATATATTTTTAAACTATCAGTATTTTTTTAATAACCTCACAATAACAATTCAATTTGAATAAAGAATTGATTAGACTTTCATGAAGTTGACAAAATAGAAAATCAAAACAAGACACTCATTTAGGGACAGAGAGAGTAAAAAAATGGTGGGGATTTTTTTTGTTTTTTTCCCATCAAGTGAAGTACCTTAAAACTTTGTCAAGTTTTCTTTGAAATGTTGCCAAGCATCTGGCTTGTGCAAAACATGTAACCTTTCAGTTCATTATTTGACTCGTTGAAAAGAATTAGTAGATTTAATCTCTCTTGTGTAATAAGTTTTAAGTTATCTTTATTCATTTCTTTTTCTGCTGCTATTTTTGTTTTTTCTTCTTTGGAGATAGATATAGTATTGATTGATAAGAAATCAGAAGGGAAAAAAAAAAATTAGAACTAATGTTAAGAGGGGGGGGGGGGGAGGAATGTGATTTACACAATAATATCTGGTGTTGCTAATTGAATACTTCACATTCCGGGCAAAGAGTCCACTACTATTCTTCGATGCTTAACTCAAAGATTCCACTTTCTAAAAATTAAACTATAATTCTTTTTGTTTCAACATTTTTCTTTCTTGTCAAAAATATGATGGTTCCCTTACCTATTATAGAAAAAATATTAAGGGTTGGGATAAGGCATATATCCTCTCCAGCCTTTTGAAAAAGGAGTATAATTTATATATTTTGTGACTTTTCCCATTGACATGTGCGGAAGACTATTATTTCTAATTTATTCACTTGGTTGCCTCAGTTTGAAGGTGCTTACGATCAAGATGGGAAAGGTTTAAGTAATTGGGATTATTACACTCACGCACATCCAGGTTCTTTTTCTTTCTGAGACTCCCTTATTATGAGAGAATGCTATTGTATATTACAGTAGTTGGGATGCATGAATGCCTTACGTGGTTATTGAAACTGAGAAATATGTGGACATTGTAATATTAGTATAATACACAATGGGATTTGAAGAGATGAATAAGAAATCTAACCTATTGATCAACAAAAGTGTTTAAAACCGAAACAATAGTATTAAGATGAGGAAAAGCAGTTGAGGAACATTGCTAACAAATTAAACAAAGATTTAACTTATAACACTAACTCAAAAATTTTACGTTGCTAAGACATTTTTGTGACTTTCCTTGCTTCTATAAGGGCAAACTCTTGTTTAGGTTTCTACTTTCTCTTTCATGGCTTATAACTTTGATAATATTGAGCTAGTAATGTGGCACACACAACCACATGCACACTTATATTTTTTTTTAACGATTGGCATAAGTATAGTTATTTTCATTTATTTCTTTCGACTATCCCTCTCTCCTTTAGTTTGTGCTTCCACCCGGGCTTTTCCTTCTGTTTTGAACCCAATTATTTACCTAAGAAACATAGTTCATTTGATTAAGTACCTCTCTTTTTCTTTTTGGGGTTGGTACAAGGAGATGGGACGGGATGGAGATGGAGATGGAGATGGATAAATTGAATCTTTGAAGGCTCATAAAGTCCAAAAAACACACACACACACACACACACAAAAACATCAACTGCAGTTATATCATTTTAAATCATAATATATATGTATTTATAGAGCTAGTGATTTAGATTCACTAGTAGGTATTAAATTTTTAGAAATAAATATTACTGTAAGATGATAAGAAAGTTAAAACCCCAACACTATCTTCTAATCATCCATCTGCAACAAAACTACTTCCCAAGTTCCCAAAGAATTATCCCACATACCTTTCTTTTTGTCCAATACAAGTAGTCTCATTTCTTTTAAAAGCCAAATTTATTGCGTGCTTTAGTAATGATACAAGCATGTAAAACTATGCCCTAAAAAACCGTGAAATGTACAATCGGATAATCTTTGAGACATAGTATTTGTGATACTTGTATGACTCATTTAGGCTAACAAAATTTACTTAAAACTTGGCATGCAGAAAGGATAGTTGATGGTAGCAATGGAGATGTGGCTATTAATTCTTACATGCGATACAAGGTAAGATTTAATTAATGACCTTATATGAATTGATTTGAATTAGTACAGAATGATTAGTTATTTCATTTACTTTCATTCAAAGAATGCTACTTTTGTTTTTACGGAGGTTCCAGTAAAATAACTTCTATTAAAACTTATGTATGCGATTCTCGTGATGCTTTAACTTACCCCCTTAAGAAATAAAGATATTTGATGCAAGGAGAAAAGATTGTATATGCTTGCCTTAAGTACTGAACATTCGAAATTGGAACATTTCATCTGCAACAAACGGAGTACCATATGACGCCATATATATTTTGACTATTTTACCAGGAAGATGTGCGTGTTGCAAAAGAGATGGGATTAGATGCCTATCGATTCTCAATTTCATGGGCCCGGATTTTACCGAGTAAGTATCAGTTTGAGCTAGTAATATATGGGATTGTCCAAGGAATGTAAGTGAAACTAAAGCATAGATAGTAATCAGACTGTAAGAGGTAAATTTCAACAAAACAAAGGTGTCGGTAGGTTTAGATCCAAAGCTAGCTTTGTAGGAGAAATGAAATTTGGAAAACAGTACTCGAAGATTCTGGAGCTTAAAAAAGAGTGTGTTAACGGAAAGAACATAGCTCTTTCTCCGTGTATTTGTGTGTGTATGCATATATATTTCTATCTACTTAGGTCATTCAAAAAAAGAAAACATGGATGAAGTTTTAATAGGGAAATGAGATGGAAATCAGATTGCATTTCTGTGTTTACCCAGAGGCAGTGGATTAACTCTCTCGTAACATGGTACCACTTACCAGGCCATAAGCTGCGTCAGAAATGGAAATCATAATGTAAAGTCAGTATTGGTGAACTTCGAAAATTACAAAATTCATGTTTGGGCCTGTCAATCTAATGTTTTATTCAATGTGGACTCATTTTAAACCAATGTAGTGAAGTTGCGTATGTTTAAAGGATGAGAAATAATAGATTGAAATGCCATCTCAAAAAATTTCATCAAATATGAACTTCCATGATTTTGATTACTACATAATTAACCATATGACATGCATTCTGATTTGCAGATGGAAGATTGTTCGGTGGGCACGTGAACTCAAAGGGAATTGAATACTATAACAACCTAATAGACGAGCTTTTACGAAACGGTCTATACTCTTTATTCAATCTATTATATGTTGTTTCAAAATTTTTAAGATTGTTTCCACCCTCAAAGTTCATGCATTCTTATGAATTTTTGAAGGGATTGAGCCTTACGTGACTCTTTTCCATTGGGATATTCCCCTCACGCTTGAAAAACAGTATGGTGGTTTCTTGAGCCGAAGAATTGTGTAAGTGACCCAACCTCTTAAAGTTCATCTGCCATTTTGAGGAATAAACTTCACACTTCAATTTGTTTCACATTCTTTCAGGGAAGATTTTCAGTACTATGCGGATATTTGCTTTAAACATTTTGGCAGTCGAGTGAAGAACTGGATTACAATAAACGAGCCTTGGACCGTTAGTTACCAAGGTTATGCAGATGGAAGCTATGCTCCGGGTCGTTGTTCAAATCATACTAGTTGTTTAGGTGGAGATTCAGGCACTGAACCATATATTGTTGCACATCATCTGCTTATAGCTCATGCAGCTGCTGTAAAACTTTACAAACAAAACTACCAGGTTTGATCCTTCAAATCTTATCACCAATGTTACTGTACTTCGGGTGTTTAACCATCAGTCACTTGTTCTATGCAAGTAGATTCCCTAACCACATGTCAAAATGACATAGGGTCATCAAAGTGGAAGTATCGGGATATCTGTTAATTCAAATTGGTTTTTGCCCTATTCCAATTCAACTCTTGATCAATTAGCCCCGCAACGAGCCTTGGATTTCGCGCTAGGATGGTGTGTATTGCATTTAGTTTCATCTAATAGCTTTCTTTTGTAGTTTATCGTGGGAATTCTATTCTCAACAATACTGTCCATCTTTGTACAACATGTTTGTATAGTCATGAGGGGTTAATTGCAGTTGTGCTTAATCCCTGCACCAGGTTCATGAATCCTCTAACATTTGGCACATATCCAAAAAGTATGAGAAGACTTGTTGGAAGCCGTCTACCCACTTTCACACCAAGTGAATCGAGGATGATAAAAGGTTCATTTGATTTTATTGGACTCCAGTACTATGGCTCTTATTATGCCAAGGATGCAGCTCGTGAAGGACCATTCAGTCGTGTAACCGATTCTCAAGTTACCCCCACAGGTGAAGTTCACAAATTCTTGCTTTCTAGAGGCTTTTGCTTTATAACCTTGTATGAAATGACCTTAAACTTTTGTTTCGGATAGGCATTCGCGATGGGGTTCCTATTGGCAAACAGGTAAGGACTTTTGTCATTCATTTGTTCTTTTTGCTAGAATCTAGGAAATACGAGGGGATTCCATTCCATAGCGCATGACACATTAGATACTTGTATTATGCAGGTTTCTAATCCATGTATAAGTGGCTGTAAGCAGTTATAAGATTTTGACCATACCATAGTTGCATGAATCATATGTTTATATTTGCAGGCTGATGTAGATTGGTTGTACATTTACCCTAGAGGGATTTGGGCACTGTTGGACTACATAAGAAGAACTTATAATGATCCACCAATAATCATTACAGAAAATGGTAGGATTCTAGTATTTGCTCTATTTCATTCGAAGACAAATTTACTCCCTTAATTTCAAGTGAACTACATTTGTAGATGGAATCCATAATAATGACATTAGGACTTGAAAGATACAGAATTAACTACTTTTCTGAATGTTTAGGGGTTTGTGAGGCAAACATTCCCTCGATGAAACTTGAGGAAGCACTTATTGACAACACGAGGGTAGATTATATCCAAGACCATCTATGTTGTGTTCTTCAAGCAATCGAGTAAGTTCTCTACTCTCTCAAACTACAAGAAGTAAACTTAATTGCATCTCTTATTACCTTTCAAAAACGAGTTTTGAATGACATAGAAGAACAAAAAGTACGAGGCGAAGGGGCCAAGGAGGATTGAAGTGTTGAAGAGAATTATTATGCTTCCTATGATATAATTCTTGGAAGCTTGCCGACAAGCTAGTTGATGACTTCAATCTTTTGTAGGGATGGTGTCCAAATCAAGGGATACTTTCTATGGTCATTGTTGGACAATTATGAGTGGGCTTCTGGATACACAGTTCGATTTGGGCTTAACTATGTGGATTTCAAAAATGATTTGCAGAGATACCCCAAAAAGTCTGCTCTATGGCTAAAAAGCATCCTTTCTAGGGAGTCAACTATCTTGGCCAAGGATATAAAATTAGTAGGGGAAAATAATTCTTCGTTGTCTTTCTCATAATGTGACTCCTCATGTCTGTTGTAATATGTACCAAACTGTCAGGCAGCAATTCTGAACACATCAAACTCCATACTTACTCTCCCTTTATTTATGCTATCAACCTCCATACTTCAATATTGACCATTCTCATCATCATGTTAGAAATTATACGGAGCACCTATGCGCTCCTAACAAGGAGCACCTGGTGCTCTATATTCATTCTATTATATTGTTTTATTCATGTTTTATAACTAAATGTTAATTTTATTTTTCTTACTATTATTATTGATTTCAGTAACAATGAAAAAAATGAACATTTATTTATAAAACATGAACAAAATAACATAATAAAATAAAGATGGAGCACCAGGCGCTCCTTGCTAGGAGCGCCTATGTGCTCCGTATACGGACTGTCATCATGTAAAGAAGGTCATGCCATGTACAGTGTTGCTCCTTTTAAAATAAATATTTGGTTTTGCATGCCATTGATTCATAGCAATTGGAAGGGATCCTATAATTAGGACTCATCTTTCTTTATAGTATTATCTTAGACAAAGAACTATGCCATACTTTTATTAATTTTTGATTTTTAACTTTTAATAGGTCCCGCTATTTTTTCTTTATCTCTTTCCTGCTTTTTTACTTTAACTATTACAAAATAAAATAAAAAATCTCTATAAATCGAACTTCTGATCCAACTAGTTTAAGGTCAATTTTCTAAATAATTGTCAGACATGTTAGTATTGATGGTTTCTTGTTATGATATGTTTACTATTTGAGCCATGCTAGAGATACTGTTAAAATTAACTGAACAATAAATTGTATGCATTGTGAATTTGTACCTTAAAATCAATCGCACAATAAATTGTATGTATTGTAAACTTATATCTTTACATCAATGTACAAGTCTTCAATACATACAATTTACTAAAGGATTGATTTTGTCAGTTACTGTAATGTTTTCCGTACTATTTCCCGTCAAGCAACACTTATGCTTTCAAGAAAATAAAAAATAACATCCGTGTATCGAATTTGACTATTTTATTGTAAGCACCTTCTTAGTCCTTGCATGTCCTATTGACACCCCATTTGCCTATTGCAATGGATTGCATCGAATTTAGACTCTTTTTTCAAAAGACAACTTGCATATTTTATATCATCTTTGTTTTAAATTAAGTATCATATTACTATTTATATATAGTTTTAGGTAAAATAATACTTGTGGATATGATCGAGTTTATAATGGGTTCATAAAAAATTAGTGAACATAATTCATCTCTTTTACATCTCAAAAGAAAAATAGACACTTTTTAAAACATTCCCCCCAATTTTTAAAAAATATTTCAATGTCAAAATTTCTTCCGTGGATGGTGAGAGTAATATTTTGCGATGGAGATAGTAATATTTTCTCTGTCTTATTCAAAGATATTTTCACTTTTGTAGTTAGATGCCCTATTTTTTAAAATAAATTTTACATGTTCGTTTAAAAAGATGATTTTTGAAATTTTTTTATTTATTTGTGTTTTATATTTATTTTGTGTAAATTTTGATATGATATAAAAATAGATATAATGATATCTAAAAATAGTAGGTTAGAGAAAGAGAGAAAAAGTTGTAAACCACTTTTTTACAAAAAAAATTCAAATAAAGTATCAAAAAGATTACTCCAAAACCCACCCTAATTTTTTTCAAAAGTTATGAATTTGGTACTTGTAAGTAGGAGTGTTAATGCGGACGGATTTGGGCGGCTGCGGGTTATGCGGGACGGATTATGCGGTTTTATATTTTTTTTCAACCCGTCCGCACCGCACCGCATAAGGTAATTCACCCGCACCGCCTAACCCGCGGTTTGATCGGGCGGGTTATGCGGTTTTTCCAATTCAGTTAAAAAATTTCAATTTTTGAAGTCAATTTGAAAATTAATTGGAATTCATGCTTAATCATTAGTGATGCCCCAATTTAATCCAAAATCAAAAATATAAATTAGTAAAAAATTAATTACTTTCATAAATCATGACATTAAAAGGAGTAAAAACACAATCCGAATCACATTTAATCACTAAAAGTCTAAAACTAAAACTGACATATAAATTTAAAGTTTTTATTCTCTACAATTAACCAAATGTGAGTCAAACAAAACCCTTAAGACATTTAATCACTAAACGAGATGAATAGTGTAGAAATATTTATGTATTATGTATGTAACGTATAAATAAAAAAATTTAATTTTTAATTAATTTCTTATGCGGGTGAGCCCGCATAAAATTAGTCAAACCTCTTATCCGTACCGCATAAATATTGATTTTATTAGGAGCGTTCATTGTACATTTATATTATAAATTATGCATATATACGTATTATAAAATGCACATATTAATTATGCACATATACGTGATATAATTAATATGTGCATTTTATAACACGTATATATGAATAATTTATAACATATATGTACATTGGGCACTCCTAATAGAACCGAGCGCTTAGGCGCTCGTCAGATTATCTGCCCTTCATACAGTATCCGTGATGTCATAGTATAAAATGTCATAATGAGCCATGATTCTTTTTTATTTTATTTATTTTAATTTTTTTCATATTCTCTTGTTGTTTCTTATTTTTTAAAAAAATTCCACATTTTTTAATTTTTTCAAAGTTTAAAATTAATATGTTAATGTATTAAATAAAATAATTACACCTAATTGTCAATAAAACTGAATAATTGTAACATCATTATTACCATTAGGGCCGTAAATGAGCCGTATCGAGCCAAATTTTCACATATGCGAGCCAATCTTTTCAATTTATTTACGAGTTGAGTTTTCACAATTTGAGTCGAACGTAAAATGAATGAGCTTGGCTTGTGACGGACTCGCAAGATGCTCGCGAGCATTCGTGACACTTTTAGCCATAAATTTTACGAATATTAACGGATCTTGATAAATTTTTTAACGGGTCATAACGAACTTTAAAAGGATCTTGATGAGCTTTCGCGAGTCTTGCCCAAGGTCCAACCTTTATGCTATTGACCAAAATTGTGCTATGGTCCTATTTAATTTTTCTTAAATTAAGAAATTGATAAGTATGTTCAAAAAATTATCAATAATAACATTTTACTTATTAATTATACAAAATATAAATTTTTAATTTGAAGTTTGCTCCATAAATAATATATTTTATGTTTAGTGGTGTCTCAATAAGTATTACAGCTTGCCATGCATTATCTTAGTTTTACTGTCGGAATAAGATACTAATAAATTTCAAGAGTCAACTTAGCATTAGTGCTAATTGGAGCCTGTATATGAATAAAAGAAGTTAGTCCATTTTCCCACTAAATGCACAGTAAATATATCATTTAAAATTAAGGTCATACGTCATTTTATGTAAAATAATTTTTTGAATTGAAATTTAAATCTCTTAATGACGAATCAAGTCGAGCCTTAATGAGTCTAGCCCTTAACGAGCCGACTCGCGAGCTTTGTAAGTTGTATCAAGTCGAACTCGTAAAATATGACGAGTTTGAAATTGAGTTTGACTTACTCATAAAAGCATTATCAATCGAGATGAGATAGATCCAAATAATTTGATTCGAATCAAATTCACGAACCCTACTATCATTGTTTTTGACTTTTTAAATTGAATACCACACACAATTGTCAATACGATCCCAGCCCGAAGGGGGGGTGTGCGCGCTGAAAGTTTGGTGATCGGATGGAAGGATTAAAGATAAGGGAGTTGGAAGTAGGAATTCAAATTTTATATTTAAAATAATGTCGTATTTTTCAATTTTATATTTTTTAAAATTTTATCGTAATCATTTCAATCATGACCCTAAATTTAAACCCCAAAATGTAAATAATTAATAGGATACGAGTTGTTTTTGAAAAGTTTGTGACAAGAAATAAGACATTGTTTGAAATAAAAAATTCGAATTCAAAAAGTAGGGGTACCCATTTTCTACTGTTTACCCTAATTTTGTATTTTGACCAAATTTGAAGTGTTAGAATAAGACCAACAATTTTTTATTACAAAAAAAATAAATTAATTAATTAAAAACTCATTAGTCAAACTGTAATATTATTTGTGTAATTTATTAAAAATATAATTTTATTTTCTCAAATTAAATAAAAATTTTAATTTAATTTAGATATTAGTCAAATTTGTCATAAAATTTAAAATACGTCGGTTCAATTGAAATGAAGAAAATAATAATTTTCATTAATTTAATAACAAATTTAAACGAATGAAACGTGAAGTTGCACTCATATAATATTTCCGTACTAAAATGAGTAATTTAAAAAATAGTAGTTTTTTTTTTTTACACTAAATTTGGGTATATTAATTCAAAATACCAAAAGCAATCAAATCAGAAGGAAAACGAGGAATATAATCTGATCATACCACATGACCAGTCATAAAATTTAGAGCTCGAGCCAAGCAATGAGTCGCACCGTTCGCTGTCCGTTTAACAAACGCGACTGAAGAGTTTGTAAACTCTTTTAATAATGAGCGACAGTCCGTCACAATTGAACTAAAAGGAAACTTGTCAATTGATGAAGACTTTAATGCCTTTGCAAGAATCTGTGAATCTGTCTCGAATTGCATCTTATTGTGTCCAAGACCCTTAATTCAAGTGAGAGCCTCACGAAGACTATAAATCCTTCAGCCCATTTCGAATCAAATTTTCCTTCCCATTTTTTGCTGAATGCTCCCAAAACCAACTCTCCTTCGTCTCGCAGAATACAACCACAACCACAACCAATCCCTCCCTCATTTTCAAAAATACTCAGCATCAATATTACATTTCCTCCACCCCTCATCTGCTTTCTTTCACCTGATTGTACTTTCAAACCCTGTATTGCAATTCAAAGAAGGCTTGAGATTATTAGCAAGAACATGTGCATTCCACCACTTATCAAGGACCGATTTTTCCATGTGTAAGATCATCGCAGGAGTGTCGCCTTTTCCTTTCCAAACTTTATTATTTCTATTTTTTCAAAGACACCATCAAGTCATCACAAATGCATTAAGTACGTCACCCGAGTTATACTCGAAAACTTTTGAAACCCATTCTTCACAGTTCAGAGACGACCCGTCTGAAAGATTCTGACCAAGTAAGTGTCAACATTCTTTCGCTGTCTCCCAGTCTCGAAACGGATGGATCGAGGATTCATCAAAAATATTACATATTGCACAAGTTGTCGGGACCTCAAATGTCCTAATCCGGAGGTTAGCAAGGGTACAAAGAAATATATGGCACAGACGCCACATAAAGACTTTGACTTTGAGGGGGGGGGGGGGGTACAAACAGTTTTAAGATTTTTGACCATCCCTCCCACGGAACTCCTTGCAGCATACAATCACCACACAGCCGAAAATACCCAGACTTTACTGTATACTCTCCTTTACTATCAAGGCACCAGAACCAATCCGAGACATTCGAACTATAGGAGATGGGCTATGCAAGAATAGCCACAGCATCATCCCTATCAAAGGCCGATCGAATCATAGTTGAGCTCCAAACTCGAGTGCCATGGATGAATAAATCACTTACCTTACCAGAATTGAGTAACTCATTATCACAAGAAGGAGGATACGGTCGATCGATCCGGATAGGGCAACCAAGGATCTTTACCAACAATAATACTTTGCCCATTACAAATTTTACGTCTGCAACCTTCCTTCATACGTTACCCAATATCGAGTAATCCACTCCGAAGCACATTCTGATTATTCGAGCGTGACGCTTCAAGAAAATTTGATCTGGGGAAATAACGGGCTTTAAGAACTCTTGCAAACAAAGAATTAGGCCGGGTAATTAACTGCCAACAGTGACGACCCAGTAATGCCAAATTAAATTCCTTCATTTTTCGAAAACTAAGGCCACCCTCCTTTTCTGGAATAAAAAGTAGATCCCAACACGCCTACCTAATTTTCTTAACATTCGAGGTCCCGCCCCACCAAAAGTCGTTCATCGTTTTTTCAAGATCATCACATATACCATCCGAAAGCCGAAACACACTCATAATATAAGAGGGCGTGGATTGAGCAACAGATTTAATAAGAATTTTTCGACCCGCACCTGACATCATCCTCTTATTTTCCCCATGAATCTTGTTCCATATTCTTTCTTTAACAAATCTGAAGGTTTCTAAGCCTTTAAAAAGGTTCAATCGGAGAGCAACTTCAATATTGAAAACCTTCCTAGGTTAAAACAAACAACGGCATTCACCAAGAAGCCCACCAACTAAAAGGATTGAGAAGCTAAAAAATGGGACAAACATAACTGAAGATTCCCGTTCGATGTAAATGTGAAATGATTCAAGAACCTAATAAACGTGGACAAAGTCTACATAGATGGAAATTGCACTTCAAAGTTCTCCTAACATTATCAAGTAGATCACAGAACACACAAAACCCATTGCAAAATCCCTATTGTCGGACTTCAACCTTCTTCTTCTGCCAGAGCCTATCAAGAGCACTGTCCGCATCGCCCTGCAAAAGTTGATGGGGGAAACAAACTAGTTCAGCTACAAGTGCAATTCATATTTATTACCTGTCAGTTGAGCAACAAATCAAGTTACTGGGACCTAGGTTAGAATCTATGAAATATAACATGCATGTTAAAATGTTCAAATGGACGTCTAGTCAATACAACAAGCAAACAAGGTCACCTCCGTTAAAGCTTTCAAAGATGTGAAATTTAAGCTTAACAGACAAATACCATCGTGTCAAACACAAGGCTGATTATTTGAACAACTATTTCTTTTAGAATGCATCGGATAGAAATTAAGAAGAGGCAAGTTATGAAGGCAGAAAAAAAGCAAAACTAATGGAGCAAAGAATCAAATGCCCCGACACATAATGAATCTGGAAAATGAAAAACAATCGGCAAAAGGGAAGAGCACATGAATGTAGTTATGATTCAGCCATTAATTTATGAAATTTTTTGAGATGAATTGCTTCAGTTACGTGTACAGCAATGTAGTAGTGGTTTATGCCTGGGGGATATGCAGAATCAAATGAAACAGTAAAATATCATGAACTAACTCAGCTTAAGCCAAAGCCTCCATATCATTAAGCAAAGACTTCACAAATCTTTTTCCAGACATTTTGTATGTTCTAATGCGAGGTCATCATTTTTTCTTATCAATCTTTATGTATTTCGGATCTCCATGTCAGCTATGGGTATTGCCCAACCCCCTAGCTTGGTTGAATTTGATAACATTGCTCTTCCTACCGAGTGTACTAAGAAACCTATGTTGTATTTGCTTGAACCATAAGTGATTTCCTCTACTATAAGGAGATATTTTATCTAGATGTGCCTCTGTAAGTTTTACCAAGGTTCATGTACACTAAGAAGCCTACGTTGTAGGTGCCTCAGGCCCTGAACCATCTTAAGTGATTCTCTCCTATTTTCTCTACTATAAGAGGATATTTTCTATCTAGATGTGCTTCTGCAAGTTTTACCAAGGTTCATGTACAATATGTTCTACAATATAAGTCAAGATAGAGAAAATTAAACTGATTGATTATGCATTTTTTCTCTTGGGTGGTCATTAGAAACCCCAATAAATTTATTGGTTTGTTAACTTTCCTACAAATTTCGAATTCCAAGAAATTTGATAAAATGCAATTGCAAGCATTCACAGAATCCTTGCAAAAACATAACCTTGCATGAAAAAAATTAGAAATTGGGAAAACTATCTTTAATGACAAATGGAACGGGATACAGGCTAGACATCAAGCATGTCAGAAAATCCAAAATTAAATGATTCATAAAAGGGCGTAAACATCCATTCAGAAATAAATATACTAAATCGACAAAAGCAAGAATCTGAGGTGCAGCTGTCAAAATACTTTAGTGACAGCCACCACAAAATGGTGTATTAAAAATACACTTCTCATGTCTAATAATCGACACCTATTCACTGAAACCAAATATCACTCCAATCCCAAATCATAAGGGCACTCATCTTAGTTTGGTGCGTGGGCCAACTCCATTGGAGTGAAACGCAGAGTAACGAGAGCGAAAAAGTGCAGAACAATGGAATTGAACAGGTAAAGTACTGTTACACTCCCAAATATAACGTACAGACGCAACTACGGAAGTATGCAGTAGAAACAGCATGAATAAAGCAAAATCTAATTAGCACACTAAATACATTAATTCCCAAGCCAGTTTGTTGGAACATTTGCGTACAACAACCTCCAAAGTGAAAAACAATAGTATACTAGTAAAATAAGCCCGACACAATGGCAAATTTAGGACAGAAAAGCCAGGCTGTCAATGATATAGTACATAAACAGAAACTCAGTGCAAGAAGGCATAGCAAGTGCACCCACCTAATGGAAAAGTTTATATAACCTACTAAGCATAGAGAGTTAATGCCTGCAACAAATGAGTCAGACCTACCTGGGCTCGAACGAATCCACATAGAGCAAAAGTGGAGAATTGTCCAGTGTAACGACCAGACTCGTCCAAATGTCCGACGTTGATCTGGACTGATGCATGATCCTTTGAAGTGATCAACCTGTTAGTGGCAGAGCTGCAAAACAGAACAGTGGTGGTAAGTCAATCCCATTAATCCATAAATACTTATTTTAAACTAATTATGGATACATAATGGTTCTTACCACTTCCTGGGGATATAAAGATCCATGTTCTGTCCCTCTTCGTTCTGCATCTTGGGAAATTGTTGAAACAACAATTGAAACAAAAGGGCTGAAGCACCTGAAATAGATAACCGACCTAAATCAATGACAAATCAAAGTCATTAATCAAAATAATCTCCAGAAAGTGCTTCAAATGTCAATTTCATCTTTCTGTAGGCCCGAATCAGATTATAGTTCTAAAAAGAGAAGCCAAGCTAACAAATTTCAAACAGTCTAACAAATATACTAATCTGCCAAAGTGTCTAATATTTAATCCTGTATGACTACGTATTAAAAAACACACACACACAAATATGCAATCTATAGTATAAAAACCATCAGTGGGTCCCACAAGCTGATGAACACTAATTTCCTTAAATTCATCTCGGCCATTTACTTAGGTAGCGTTTGTTTGCACTTATTGAACATCTGAAAGAGGATTTCGTCTCATCCAATCAGACAACTCAGAAATTAAATCATTTGGTAAGTTTTCTCTTTCAAATCTGAAAAAGCAACTTAATATGCATTACCAAGTAAAATTTAAAACTAAAGCTTAATGGTTAAGACAAACATCTGAAACTCCTTTTGGAAACTTTTATCCCTTTGATAAATGTTTAAATTTATTATTTTTCTTTCTTATTTTATCTTCCTTTTTTTATGTGTACTTTAATATAATACAAATAAAAGAAATTTAAGCTTTTTAAATTTAAAAGAAATTTGAGTTTTTATATTTTAAATTTAATATTTTTAAATTTTAAATTGAAATTAAAATCTTAAAATCAAAATATAATAGAATTTTGAGTTTTTAAAAGCAATATTTCAAATCAAACGTTAATTTTGTATATTAAATTAATTTTTTTGAGTTTATACATATATATAATTAAAATATAATAAAATATTATATTTGAATTTAATATGTATCACTAAAAATACATTTTGCATTCTACTACTTTATTCTATTAATTTTCTTTTTTATTCTAAATTTCATTCTTATAATTTTATTTTTTAGTCAAGAACTTTGTCCTTGTAACTTTAAAAAAAAAAAAATTAGATAAGAATTTGAAATATTTTAATAAAATAGATGTAAGAGCATGCCTCATTTAAAATATGATTGATAATTATACGAAGAAATAGTTTTTAGAATTTAAAACATAGTAAATACATATCAAATAATAAACTTAATAATAAATTAGATTAAAATTAAGGACGAAGGTAATATCTAATTAAGTAGCTATATAAAAATAATTAAGTAAACAGCGATAATAAAACAAACATACATAATAAATATATTACAATTTTTATTTACCTTGGAAGCAATCTGTTCAGAATAAGAATATGTTTATATTGCTATTCAGCAACTATAAACATCAACCAATCTCTCTCAGACAGGTTAAAATTGACAAAATACAACATTCAGACAATTGTTTAAGTTTAGTAATCAAAAAATTTTACTCATTCAGCTTTCATCTTTACAAGTGCTGCTTCTTAATTCTTCAGACATATCCACACTTGTTTTTAAATTTAAGCATTCAGCACTTAAAATAAACAATCTGCACGTTAAAACTCATCTGAACCATTAATTTCTTTTCCAAAAACATTATTTTTCTCTCTCGACAACTCTTTTTACATACCCCTATACCACCTTTATATTTTATTAAAGATCATATCAAATCACAACTACCACTCTCTCTTTTTCTCTCCATCACTATCATGTAATTTTTTAAAATTTGAAGGGCAAAATTATAAAACTCCTACAAAACCAAAACCAAGACAAAACAAACACAAAATACAAATAAAAATAAAAAGTATTAAAATACTCCACATCCAAATGCACCCTAAATATCTCAATCCATGTCAACATCCAACTATAAATCTAAACCACTAAATTCACTTCCAATCCAAGTGTAATGTAGATCTCAACCATTAATTTTTTTTTCCAAATTTAACCTTTTACACAACAATACTTACACACACTAAGTTCCATGTTAAAATTTCCCAGTCCACAGTCCGGTTTAAACTTCCCACCCCATTTCAAATTTTCAAATTACTTCTACACATCACTTACTAGTTACTACATTCCATTCTCCTACCAATAAATCTCGATTCATTTACTCCTCTGTCAAGTTATCAAGGTACTTTTCATCTCATTCAGTCAATTATTTGAATTTCAATTTTCCAGCTTCTTCATATTCATTCAAATACATGTTTCCAGCTCTTTTACAGATTCATTTTATGTTGAAAACCCTTCACAAAACACCCATCTACCAGCACATACCAGCAACTAAAAGCAAAAATACAACAGTAAGAATTACAACAAAAATCTATACAGTAAGAATTTACAAAGAGGAAAAAATTACATCCATCCTTGAGATTCAAATGCCCGAGAAAAAAAATTACATACATCATCTTTAACTTACCAACAGAATCAATTAAAAAGCTCATCGACTGCCCGAGAAAAAAGAAACCCCAGAAAAAAGGAACAATTTGCAAAATAGTAACAGTTAAAAAGCTCAGAGATCTTCAGATATACATCTGAACCATTTTTAAAACTTGAGAAAATAAAATAATTTCTACAAAAGAAAAGTAAAACAAAAGAACCAATTTCATGGATGCGGTATTGGACCATGGATCTTCTCATTGCAAAATAGGAACACAGACATCAGAAACTAGGATTTTTAAAGAGAGAGAAGAGGGTGAGAGAGAAAAACGAAACTGTACCTTGGCGTTGGTGGAGGTTGGCGGCGGAGATGATGGAGATGGAGAGAGAGAGATTGAGTTGCCGGCGTTAGTGTTTCGGGGATATATGAAGGTTAGGGTTTCGGTTGGAGACGAAGAAATGAGAAGGGGAAATAATGAGTTTATGTTTGGGCTAAATAATACACTTTTATTCAATTCAATTTAATTTACTTAATTAATTTAATTATATTCACTTAAACAATACACCTTTCTTTAATTTAGTTTACATATACTAAAATATTTTAACTAACGTAGTCTAAAAATATATTAATTTAAGAATTTTATCAAAATTTATTATATTATTTTAAGAAAATGACAAGTTTAAAGGAGTTTGAAAAAAAATGATATTCAAAAAGTGTATATAATAAATAGGGATAACTATATCTATTTATTACAGTTAGTTGGGAGGGGTGGGGGGTTTGAAACTCAGATGGTATACCGAATTTGTAAGTGTTCAGAAGTGGTATTTTTTGCTTTAAATATATATATAAAAATTAGAAATTATATATATAATACATATAAATTATAGTATTATCATTTTTATAATTATTATATATATTTTATATTTTATATTTTATATATTATTTATAATCTTTATATATATTTAAATAAATATTAAACACTTTTAACACCCAACGCCTTAAAAGCTCGGTATAATTTCCATATAGAACTTGAAAGTGAGAAAGTTGTAATTTGCGAAGAGTCAACATCGACAGGCCAGCCCAATTTTGACCGAAAGACTAATTTGGATATATTTGCAGCATACAACATTGAAGTAAATTTATTGACTTTTCATTTATTCGGAGAGTCCGATTTTTTTTTTTTTTTTTATCTCTTTTAGGCTTTTAATATCTGTTTTACTAGTAAATGCCCGTGTTCGAGGACACGACACTCGGACACGACGCAATAATATTCGATAATTTATTTTTTTAATGTTCAAAGTATATCAAAATATTTAATCGTAAATAAAAAAATATAATTATATGTATATTTTTAATTATAAAAATATATATTATTTAACATATAATATATATTTAAGTCAAAAAATAAAAAAACTACACATTTTCACACACATATTTTTTGTCCTCCATCACTCATCTCTCTCTTCCCAACACGCACCTACACACACATATTTTTTGTCCCCCCTCCCCCCACATACTCACACACCTACCAACGTATATTCTTTTTTAACTAATCCGGCGAAATGACCTTTTTGATCCCTGAGCTTTGACCCAGTAGACGATTTAGTCCCTAATGTTTGTTAAAAACGATTTAGTCCCCGACCTTTCAATATCAGAGCGATTTGATCCCTGCTCTAATTTACTATTGAGGTTTTTTCCACACCTAGATGGATATTAAAATTAGAGCAGGGATCAAATCGCCCTTGATATTGAAAGGTCAGGGACTAAATCGTTTTTAACGAACGTTAGAGACTAAATCGTCTACTGGGTCAAAGGTCAGGGACTAAAAAGGTCATTTTGCCTAACTAATCTCAATCCCTCCCCTATATTACCTTGAATTACTATTCATCTTAGATGGGGTCCACTCTCCTCAATTGTAATTAGGGATGGCAACGGGGCG
>JAOWAN010077457.1:0-10771 GCA_028566635.1 Lobelia cardinalis
GGCCATCCCTCGTAGTGGTCTTGATGAAGGGCCTGCCCGTTGGGCTTTACCCTCAAATAGTATTGGGCCTAGAGTTTAGGCCTGGGCCCATCAAGACTATTCAGAGTTAGTCAACCCCACCAGGCCACCATTCCCAAATAAGTTCGTCGTAAATTTAGTCTTTCATTCTTACAACCGGACCATGTAATTCAACAATTTCCCTGTGTTGCACATTGAACACTGCTTATTAGATATATGGATCGACCCAAATACTCGGTTTCACCCTCAAAGTGGAAGCTCTTTTTCCCTCTAAAGAATATTTTGCTATTGGAGCTGAACACCTTACAAGACATGACACATTGATATCCATGCAAATAGGGAAACCTACCAATGAGTCAAACATCTTTATAGAGTTGTGCAGTAGAACTCTCCAAAAGTGGAATTTTTTTGGTCTGAATCTGCAGTCGCATGGTGACCAACATGAGCTAAAACATACGCACCAGCAAAGTGGTGTTCTTTCAGCTAAATTTTTGTCCGCCCATAATTGCATACAATTCACTTTCTTCTTTTGACTCACAAACTCAAAAATGGTCTCCTTCCGGACACTCAGGCTTGAAAATCAAGGAATTGGTGCAATTTCTGCAGCAGCAGCTCTCGAGACCCATAGAGAGGCTTGCTCGATATAATCCAGTACTTCTCAAGAAGTCCGGCCTTGGAACCATTAAGCATCTCATTGTAGAAATGAGACACTATATGGTAAATTGAAGTCCTGAGAATGTCAGCCATGACATAAGCTTCTGAGTATTGAGAATTCCCTTTCCTCTTTCCCATTACCCCAACTGTTGCATCTCCTCTCTCTGTGCTCAATGCCGCCAATATAATATTTGCTGGACCCGTTGCATACTGCATCGATGATTGCAGGTTGTTCTTTTTCCCCATGAATGTTTCTACTGCTAACAAGCTAGATAGCAGAGTTGAGACAACAGCAGCATTGCTACCAGAGTGCCGCGCAACCCTAAATCTATCCTCCTTGTGCGAATGTACAGTCAACGACGCAGCAATTCGAGCACACCATGCACATAGCTGCATCACAGTTGATGAAAAACATTCAGACAACTTTATCAAAGATATTATTACTAAATACGGAGCAAAAGAAAACAGAGTAGCGTGAACTCAAAATTTTTCTTTAGAAAGGATCAACCCCACACCTGACCTAAAGTTTTTGATACACAACTTCTAAACTGTTAGGAATGAAAGAGAATTGTTGTTTACCATTTTGCAGAGAAATATCTCACTTAATCAGGGGTCTTTCTTGCAGAAGCTTCAACCTAGGGAGTTTTGTGTTTGAGGTCATGTGTTGCTCATTTGAGCGGGTATATATCTCAAGTAACCACTATTAACCCAATTATTAGGCACACATAAACTGATTCTTTTCCAATTCCCCATACAGTAGCAAAATCATCAATATCCTAAAACTAAAGACTGGATCACATGCACATTTTTCCCCACTTTTGACATTTCTCCCTCAAATATTACCCTCCCCAAATATTATCCTCTTGATTACTTCAAAAACATTTTTTTATCCATTCTCATTATCCCAACTACTTCTTCCAACATTCTTCCAACATATTTCACTTATCATGGATGCTCCCTCAGCCCCCTATTGACTTAACAAAGGTGTTAAAGCAAGTATTTGGCTCTCTTTGCATTACGTATGATAACCCCAACTATTATCCCTCAATTGGTGTAAAGTGAATGGAACCTATTTCCTTTTCTATCTCATATCTAAAAAGGGTACTATCGAGAGTTTTCAAAAAAATCTAAAAATTGAAAAGGAACTCTTTTTGGGATTCTGTTTGGGACAAAGGGAATACTTTTTTTAGCATACACCTCTCATATACGCAACATCTACATTCCCCTTTTGTTAACCAAAGCCAAGTTCCAGGAGACAGCATCAGACCAAAGAATGGTTCCTTCAAGTAGGAAAACTGGTGCTATAAACCATATCAACATTCAGTAAAACCAAACCAGTTCAATTGGTCAGAGACGATTGAAAAAATAGCTACCAAGTAAAAAACATTAAGATAAATAAAACAGATGAAATATAACAGCAAATTTTTTTTAGTGTTTGAAACTCTCTGATACAGGATACAAGATCAAGCTTTCAAGAGAGAGGTGGCCTCCATTTGCATAAAGCAGACTATAAGGAAGGAGAGGAATACGTGAAGCCTTGATGGAGTAAAAATGTTAGTTCAATAGTTGAAAGCTATGTTACCTTGACTCGCTTGGGAGGATCCGACACGGGTGCGGATCCGAGTGTCGGATCCTCCACATTTTAAAACTTTACACCAAATGTAGTTTAAAATAGTCACACCCACACCCATGTTGTGTCGTACACGGGTACTTCGACAAAAGTGAAGGTCATGCAAGTTCATCAAGCTCGCATAAGGATCCACCCAGATTACCAAGTGGTATCAAAAGGTGCAGGCTAGTTGAGGGTAATTGTGAGGTTTTGTCGTCAATCAAGAAAATAGAAAGAATGTTGTTGGTAGCAAGACTACTGGAATCAAGGGCACGGTGTGAGAAACATAAGCAAAGCATAGGCGAGCTAGGAGGGCGTACTCGACATGCTCGAAATGCTCGACAGCGAGCTATGGCTAGTTGTGGGCAAGCTAACGAAAGTTGCAGGCTAGAAAAGCGAGCTAGGTTTGCTCGGCATGTTCGGCAGCGACAGTATGGTCGGAATGGCCGACAGTGGGCAGCATCCTATTTTCCTTTTCCGAGTTGGTTTCCAAATTGATTTCTTATCGCTAAAGGTTTCCTTAGTAATAAGTTTCCTATTTGGTTTCCTAGTTTAAATCGTTTTTTATTTCCTAGTTTGAATTGTTTTTGTCTTCTTTTTTTATTAAGATTTCCTATTTAATAGTTTTCCTTATTCCAAGTTAAATTAGGATTTCAATTTGTATCCTATATATAGGCCTCTATTGTAATCATTTAAAAATAGATTGAGATTATTGAATTAAAGTTTAAAGCTTTTGCTTTGTTTGGAATTCTCTTTGAGAGATATCTTTTTCTTCGAATTATTGTTCTTATTCTTGAGCAATTAATTCCCCTTTTAGGTTGTTAGAACAATTGCGATTTAAGTGTTTAAAAGCATTCATCTCCGTATTTTTCGGTTATTCAATCAATTGCGATTGTTGGGTTGATTAGTCATCCATTCTTGTTTTACCAATTAACGTTTCTATTGTTTTCGCAATTAAAAGGGGTTTTGATCTTCTTTGATCAAGGTTCCCCTCCTCTGAAGGGTCCATGTAACATAGGATGAAAGACTTGATTGCCGGTCTTATTATTTTGTTTTGGATAAATTAGTAAATCACACATGAATTCAAATGATATTGAGGAATTGGAAGATGATTTTTGGCTTAGAAAATGATGTAAGTGATTAAGAAAAATGCTGAGTTGAGAGTGATATAAGTATTTTGTCGTTGCGTCTTTTGCTAGGAGATGATGACTTCTAGTCTTTTCTAAAGATAGTGTACAAGAGTTGTGACCCCTTGGCGCTTGTAGTCTATATGTTTTATCCTTGACAAACTTAAAGGTGGCAAGGGTAGGAAACCTGATGTCCTATGCAGACATCTCCTATAATAAGAAGGGAGTCTCCTACAAATCTCGGGCACTGGCATTACCCTCAAGCCAACCTACTTGCAACAACTTGGTCTATCATACTCTTTAACTAAACTCTGGATCTAGCACGAAAAACACAAGCAGGCTGTCAGTATCACCTTTTCCTTTGGCTTTAATTTTGGTTTTAATACATTTTATTTTCTGAGAGATAGCTATGAATCCACTACATTCTGACTTCCCTCGTGAATACCCCTAATTCTTCTGCACGTTTCAGAGGAGACACCACATAGCAAAATCAAACCAATGACGAAACATCTCTCACCATATAAGTTCACAAGCAAACTAAGTTAACTGCTATAACCAGTGATCCCTCATGGATCAATTGTAGCTTGGCAGAATGGGATTCTTCGGGGAACTGACACTAGGGTTCGTATGACTTATTGTGAGTCAGATCAATATTTTAGCTTCTACGGGAAAAAAAAAACCTAAATTAAAGTTCAAGCCAGGATTCAACTAAATTTCCATGGAACAGATATATGTTGGGAAGGGAACCAAAAACTAAGAAGATGCTTCAGGAAACTTCTTGAGATGTAAATTCAGCAATATCACGCATATAGTGGCAATGGCCAAATTAGTTATCTGCCCCAGTGAAAGCCATATTTGCATATGTGCTAATCAAAACTAGTATCTCAAATGCCAGAGATTTCACATCTTGTATTGTTCCACTTTACTACATTCGAAAAGAAATCTTACAAGAATCTGACCAATGTGGACATGTTGTGTGATTGTTGTACAAAGCCCAACCAATGTGTGCCACATTTCAGCCAAAGAACAGATGACTTGGCCACAGTTTATGCCAACCAAAATATCAATTATGGGCAAGGATGTTGACCAACAAGAATGCAGCAACAATAGCTGCAGCTTCAGCTTCTACTTTATGTTTGTCAGCGTTAACCATAGAACGTGGGTCTAGTTTCATTACAAGTGCATGGGTGTTATTTCCATCACAGTGATGCACACACTGACACACATCATAGTCTTCGCAATAAGGCCCACCAAGTTATATGCGAGCAAGATTCAGGGGCCGATATAACACAACCCATTTACAAAAACATGACCAATCTCAAAAACCATGGGAAAGTACTACCACCTAATCGATCACATCATATTATGAACGCCAAGAAAATAAGAAATGAAGATTGATATGATCTAAAGAATCAGAAAATCTCCAGTATCAGAATCTGATGCAGGATAACATACGGACTGGTTTACAAGTTCTTAGAGAATGGTGAGGTAGGAGAACAAGATGGGAATAAAGATGAGCGCCTAATCTCAAATGGGCTTGCCATCCCAACACCACAAGAGCTCAAAACCTCAATCATCAATTACACTCCATCTAATCAAGAAATAGTACCTCGATATGCCTAAATCAAAAAATTAAATGACCCGTTGACCACAAACTACTGGCACATTATACTAGACACAATCCAAATCACTCCTAAGAGGCTAATCAACCCTAAATATTGTTCATCTAACGTGTGCCTGTGAAATACTTGTCGAGATGCCGAATTCGGGCATTCTATGTTGTGAAGCAAACCAAATACAACAGCGTCCATTTCCAATGCATTTGTTATTGTGAGCATTCCCAGTGCCCTAGTCACATGTTAGCATCTAAAACAATAAATATAGCCAAATGATAGCTGAAGGCCAAGTCTATAGATGGTGCCTTCGCATACCACGTTACTTATTAGTGTATATATAAGAACTAAGAAGCACCTATAGAAGGTAAGAATTACATGATCCCAAGACATACTTCTATGATAATAAAAGCACCCAAAATAAAATAAAAAATACTCATAGTTAGTAAATCGCTAGAATGAATAAATATCATTGGTCGGACCAGAATCGTCCTGGACATACAATAGTTCTCTTGCAGCGACCAAAATTAGACTTGTGGAAAGTACTTGATTACATTCAGTCAGAAAATTATCTGATCACAAAACACGGCTTTTTCCTGCTGGCAACAGCTGAATTTCCCTAAATAGATGGTAAAATTGGGCTATTAGGAGTCATTCCGAGTGTTTTTAAGGTTTCACCCATGCCAACCATTGAACTCGTCATCCTCCACCCAGAGTATCGCCCCTCTACTATTTTGATACTGTGCACAGATACAAAATACAAGGTTCATGTTGATATTGAATCACAACTATAAGCTTCCCATTGATGCTCAGATGAAAAATATCTAATGTTATTAGAAATGGAGGAGACTAAAACGAAGCCCTACTAGGGATTCTCCTAAATTACGCGTTATATAGTCATTAACACATACGTAACCTACCAACAACATCTAATTTCCAACTTCTTCCAATCTTTACGAACAACCACTCAAAACACTAAGTCCTAGAAAATTCAAATATCATAAATTACAATTTCTTTTTTTAATATATGATATTACAATATTTTTTTCTAGAGGAAAATAATTATAACCATTATGCATACGGTTGTGTTTGACTGTGTGCCACGTTTGCATGTTCAGGTTGACGAAGGTTACTATCAATGGCGCAAGTATTGTGAAGCATTTGTTGAACAGTCTTTAAAAAATGCATGCTCATGCTCAAGCATCGATTCTCATTGTAGTCTCTATATGTTAGGACCCAATGTTGCCAACTAATACAAAGATTAACTGTATCTCTCATGTGGAGGCCCAGATCCTTAGCATTAGTGCTTTTGAGCTTCCCAGCCTGTCTATAAGTATAAATAGGGGCCACTTATCTAGCACTACAACTTCCGCCTAATGTTTGTTAATTGCCAGCTTCTACCACTGCCAGGCAACCAGACTGACGAGACTGTAAGTCTGTTACTTCACTTTGGCTGTTCTCAGAGGTATGCTGGTTGTTGGAAGTAACGATCAGATCTACCAAGTGGCATATTCAGGAATTATCTTCTTCTCATTTCTTGGTACAGCAGTACAGGGAGGAGATTAGGCATACCAGCTAAAATTACATGGTATGTAAAAGATTAGGAATGAAACAGATATACTACTTTTTTTCAACATGATTCCAAGGGTGAAAGTGTAGATTTTCAACTCCCCTCTCCCTCCCCACATCATCAAATTTACCTGGGTCACCTGCCGAGTTTTGCCACCTAGGGTCCTAACCTGTTGGAGCTCTAATTGTCACAAGGAGAGCTCATTTCAGGCTCAAGATATGTGTTAGACATATACATCATTGGAGCAACAATAACATGCAGTATGTACTAAAGCAGTCCAAACCCCAGCACCTAGTATATAGACATGTTTGGAGCTAGTAAATTTATGTTTGCTTTGCGAACTTAAATCACATAACCTGCATACTGGCATTAACATAACCAAAAGCACGCAAGTCTCTCTTCTGTGTGTATCCAACAGATGAGAAAGAGAGAGAAAAATGGGAGGGAGAGAGATAAGGGGAGAGAGGGGGAAAGAACTACAATATCTACCGAGAATGCAAATCTGACAGGGTGCATCTTTCCAGATCCGTCGAGAGAAATGCAAATGTAAAGGAAATAGTGAATCTTCAGGGCCAGCATACATAGTACTGTAATTAGATTTATGTTGACTTCTGTATAACCACAATCTGCCGCCAAGCCATTTATAGTTGAACTGTCCCTAATGTCTTCCTTATGAGAATAGGGCAATAGCATAAGAAGTACAAATACTAAATATTGGTTTCAAGCTAGTTTAGTGATAAGATCACAAACACAAACTATGGCATGAGCGCATGCCAAGGGAAAAAGCATAAAAGCTGGAACAAGTACAAGACTCGCAAAGATAACCTACTTACCTGCAAGTCATAAAATGGTTCATAAAGCACTAAACTTGCAGGTCCCTCACTTCGCAAGCATAACTGATGGGACACCTGGAAGGAGTTTTCAGTTGAGCAACTGTCTAAACTGTCCCCCAGCCTTGATGTGAGCTGTTCTAGAGGCCTAAGGCAGACAAACATAACTCTTTTGTAGGTCTCACCGGTCTCTTCAAATAAGGCTGCCCGCCGCCAAGTATCTACATTACGCTCACTGACCATGCAGAGGTCAAGACATGCAAGATACTGGAGAAGTGATCTTGGAATGCTCGCTTCCAATGCTGCAAGAAGAGGTTCACTGGGATTTGTTTCTGCTGCAGCTGATCCTTTTGGGGGTGCAAAGGTAACCCTTTTTGTATGCAGCACCTACAAAACCAAAGCAATGCCAATAATAGTAAATGATTTAACATTAACCACGTCAAGATAATGAGAAACACCAGTGTGAAAGACTTCCTGCAACTCAACACGTACTAGACAGAATTACGTATACAATGAACTAACCTGATGTAAGTGGTGACATACTTCCCAAGAAAGAAAAGCCACAAGAGTTGCAACGTAAAAGAGAATCTGCTCAATAACTGATTGTCCAATCGGAACTGGGCCATTGTACTCATAGAGGAATGTAACAGCCAGCACGGTTGAAACTAGGTAACCAGCAAGCGAAAGCTTAAGGGCGTGTCGTACAACTGATGGGAGGCCCTTCTTAAAGCGGAACCATAAAGGACGCTGTCAGAATAAAACACTTGTAATCGTCAGCATTACAACAAGAAAAGAAATCATCCCTAAGATTCACACTTTTCTTAATGAAACATCACAACACTTAAAATAACAATTTCATTGGTATTCAACTAATGTTTCGACCCACGCTCCACACATAGTGAGATCAACAAAGTAAAGCAAATATCCTATCAACAATTCTGTGATTGATTTTGTAAAAATGTAGCAATGAGAACCCAGCACCTTCATCATATGAAACCAATTCCACCAGAAACGGAAACCAATAGTTACCACTTACCGCATACAAGCACTTAAAATATCAAAAAATATACTAAACATGAAATGCCAAATGCTCCATTAGACGAGCAGTTCAAATTTGAAGCTTATACTATCAAAAACAGCAAAGACATCTTCTCATTAAACATAGAACTGACCAATCAGGATATGTGTCGTCTATATGAAAAAGCTAGAAATTGGGAATTAGAAAATAAAACAGTTCGAAATCCAATACCTGAACGACGGGAAATTCCAAAACCCAGCGTCTCTCGAAGAGATAATGCAGTCCATAACACAACCCAACAGCAGAACCCTTAAATCCCACAGGTCCAAAAACGAGCCGATTAAACCTCACTTCCTTTCCACCAAACGCGTCACAGTTCCAGCACAGCCCAACAATCGATAAATAACCGGAGAGAGCGGATGCCGCCGCAAAGAGAACAAAAGATAGAGAAATCCTAGCCCTGTAGCGAAAATCGGGGGAGATTGGTGTTCCAGCGGAGAGGAAAAGGAGCTTGGAGAGAGAGACGGCGAGGGAGAGGGGAGAGGCGGAGGGAGAGTGGTGGGGTTGAGGGGAGGAGAGGAGGCAGAGGGAGATGGAGAAGATGAGGTCGGAGTAGCGGAAGGAGCAGTAGGCGGTGATGGCGGGGATGGTGGGGGCGAGAGGGTTGGTGGTGAAGAGGGAGAGGAGTAGTGTTTTGGAGAGGAGGAACACGGCCGTGGAGGTTATGCATTGCCATCTTAGAAACCTTAAGTTTCTGTATAGTATTATACGCTCTCCTAGGCTCATTTTTTTCGGTTCCTGCATCGAATAGGAACAGGGAGTGTATTGACGGTCGTCGGAGGCGGAGCGACGGCGGTCGTAGGTGGCCGGAAAGATAGTGTAGTGTGGTTTGTTTATTTAAAAAAGTTAATACTTAAGTCTAAAAATAAATTTGAATACTGATCTGAATAAATTATTTAAATAATCTTTATTATCTATTTTAACCCTTTTATAAAAATTGATTGTTATTTATAATTGATAAAAGTAATATAAATATATTTTCATTCTGAATTGATTACTTAAAAGTTAAAAAATATTTAATATATTTATTATGTATATTAAATTTATTATCACTATTTACCTAATTATTTTTATATTACTATTTAATTATGTATTACATTTATTTTTAATATTAATCTAATTTAGTATTAATATTATTATTTGATATATATTTACTATATTTTAGATTCTAAAAATTATTTCTTTTTTACGATTATCAAATAAATTAAATGAGATATGTTGTTATATTTATTTTATTGATACAATATTTTATAAAAATAAACTTTCGAATAAAAAGAAATTTATAAGAACAAAGTAGTAGAACAAAAATATGATATCAGTTGATACATATAAAACACAAATATAATCTCCTTTTATTTTAATTTTATGCATAAGAACTCAAAAATATTATATATAAAAATGTCATATAATTTATTTTAAATTTTATTAAATTAAATATACAAAGAAAACAAAGAAAAAGTAAGAAATTTAAATATTTGTTAAAGGGATAAAATTGTTCAAAAGAATTTCAGATGTAGGTCTTAACTATTCAGCTTTAGTTTTAAAGCTGATTGGTTAAAATACATTAAGCTGCTTTCGATATGAAATAAAAAAAAAATTAACAAACAGTCTAATTTCTCAGTTGTCTGATTAAATTACACAAAATTTCCTATCAAATCTATACTATAGTATATTAAAGTAGATGATAAGGATTTTATGAATGTCATTTACCCTATTTTGGACACTGGCATTTTGAGGATGATTGAAGATTTTAATTCTTTGTGATTGCAATTAGAATAGAGTGCTAGATTAAAGTATAGATGATCTTTAAATTAAGTACTATATAAATGTATATAATTTCTAATATTAATTATCTATACTAAATATCTAATACCTTTCACTATATATATAAACTTATATTATATTTTTAACACTTTCATATACACTAAATTAATACATTAGACATAACATTATAATAGGACACTAAACTAAAGCTATATTCCGGATGATTAGAACTGAAAACAAGAGCCCTATTTATAGATAATAGGGGGTACAAGAAGATAATAACTATTACCTAAGTGCTTACATCATCAGAACGATTACCTAAGCGCTTACATCACAACAAGAAGACAAAAACGCTTACCTGGAATTTCAACTAATTTTTACAATTTGGTTGACTCTTCAAACACCTAATCATCATGCATATACACTTAATACTATAAAAGCGGTATGGAACTTGGGGATTGAAGATGGTAAATGTGTGCGTATCTCGTGAGTAATCACTGTCCTTAAA